>JANZLB010000024.1:66901857-66914954 GCA_026167865.1 Notarius quadriscutis | reverse complement strand
TCAGGGTGTCACGCAAGAATACACAACAAAAGTCAGGGTCGGTAATACAAAAACTTAGGAAGTCTTCAAGGTTCAATCATCTTCATAAACACGGCCCAGTATACAGAGTTTAAAGGCAGTCCATGATCCAAGCACACAACTTAGGCAGCGTGACAATACTTTCCAATAATGGTGGTAGAAGATCATAAGGTGACAAGACAGACACAGTACCGTGACCAAGTGTGAGGTTCCAGGAGGCAGTTCACAGAGGGAGTCCCAAAGACAGTTCAGATTGACCAAAGTACAGTTCCAACGCAAGGACAAAGGCACAGAGGATACAGCAAACATGAGCACATGCATGAACAATGACAAACAATTCACAGCTCCTTTTAAAGATGGCAGTCACTTCTTCTGAGCTGAGCGTGTCACTCGTTGACTCGTCTGCGCCCTCCGCTGTTCAGGAGGGCGTGTGCTTGGAGGGATTCTGACACTGAGTGAACTTTTGGTCCTTTTTGACCTACTACGCCTACTTAGATTAAAAGGTGCAGGCTATCTGTTGGTACCTCATATAGTGACAGCTACATCGGGGCAGAGCCTTTTCTTACAAAGCCCCACAGTTATGGAATAGCCTTCCAAGTAGTGTTTGGGACTCAGACACAGTTTCAGTATTTTAGTCTAGGCTGAAAACATATCTTTTTTCTCAAGTCTTTTGTTAATAGTTTTTTATGAGGTTAAGGAGTAGATCTGGAGGGTCCTCAGGCATAGAGTGTTCTGGTAAACTTAGGGTTCTCCCTGGGTTCTGAAAAATATTCTCCACATTTTCCTCGAAAAATAAAATCAAAAGTATTTTTAAACTTTTTCTTCATCTGCATTTTTTCTTAGTTACCGATTTATCAAAGTGGACTTAATACATGTTTATACCAACCAAACTAGCACAATTCAAATATTTGTACAGATAAAATTTGGGCACTCCAGCCTCTAATAAGAAAGACTTGATTTTGGGGAGACTGTGCACCATCAAGCTAAAATAAGCCTCTTTAGTTTGAGCTTACTTAAGGTTATTTTAGCAGGGAAATATTCAAAAGAGGTATTAGGACTTCCTTTACCCTTTACTTCAACAGAAAACTTGATTTACAATTGAACAGAGTCGAAAAGAATCTTGGAATAACCAGCAGTGAAGGAATCCAATTTTCCCGTCAATTTAGAAACTGAACACAGAATGACACTGTGCACTCAGTCAGGTTTTCCTGGGGCTTGTATTTTTTTTATTGATTTTTATTTTTTTAAGGGAGATTGGCATCAATAGTTTGGGGAGGTTATATCTAACTTTCCAAGGTTATATTATTACCCACACACACATTCAAAGACTATGACATCTTTATGAGTGATTTTTGTACTGTTCTTTTTAAATTTATGTAGTTCACTTCAGTATCTGTCTTCTCATTATTAAGTTATTATCAACACATAATGTCTCAGGAAACTGAGACGTGTCAATTGACTTAAATATCATGAGAAAAATTAATCATTTTAATAAAAATATCATTTCTCACTCACATATATTTTGGACCACAAAGACACCAATTCTAAGCTAAATTATTATATTACAACATTCGAAATCCCAGATGACATCCAAATCAGTCATTGTTTGTTTATCTCTTACTTTTTTGAGGGTGAAAATACCCAGGGACTATAGCCCCAAATGATGGGACCTAACAATGCCACAGTGTTGGCCACAGGAATTCAACACTCCATGCCACCCAAAACAGAGAGCCCTTCAGTTGCTTGCTGGCTGACAGCACTTTCACTTTGGCTTTTTTTTTTAAACAGACCCCTGTAATACTGACATCGTCTGATGTGCCTGGGATGGTCGGGGTTCTGAGTGTGCCTCCCCTGTGACTGTTTTGGCCTTTAAATCATCTTCAGTGCTTTAAGAAGCTCGCCCAAAAATCTTCATCCGCTTAGACTGCGCCATTGTTTGGTTCACACAGAGATAATTACACCACCACACCAGGCTGATTAAGATGCACTGCAATTGATCAAAAGCTTGGAGCTCATTTGGTCATTATGTGTAGTTGATTTTTATTGGTCACAAACACATGCTCATTGTTTATATTCTGGCTTTCCGCCTTCTCTTCACTGGGATTGGATTTCAGCAAACAGAGGGATTCGTGGAGGGATGACTTATGATAATGATGACAAAGACATTTTTCACTGTGATGACTGCTAATAAATTTCTCTCCTTCACTGATGGATTATGTTCATCAATGATGAGTGTGGCAAGTGAACCCTGTAAACTGGGATGTATGGATGCTGTTGTCCCCCTCCCCACTCTCACTCACTCACTCATTCGGGCTTGTTGATGGTGTAGTGGCTGGCTGCTTTTTGTCCCAAAGCTCTCTCATGTCTGCGTTAACTTCTGGCTCTCCCCTTTTAGTTATACTGTCATTGTTTTGCTGAAGTCCCTGCTTGCACTTAGAGCAAAATGTATACTGTTCTTACTCTTTAGGTGACATTGGGCATACCTCCCCCCCTCCCCCCCCATCATCCACCCAGTTCTTCCCTCTGTCTGTCTGAGTTACATGTCAATCCTGAGACACCAATGGTGCTGACCTCTTCTGTATCTCAGACTCACCTGATTCATCCTGATGCCCTACATCTGGGTGGAGTCTCATCACATTGCCCCTGTGGAGGACAGCCCCATATAGACAGTTGAAAGTCGCACTTGGAAAATGGCTCTAGATACTTACAGGAATGCATTTATAGCTGAGGACTGCAGTTGACTTGCTAACTTTCAGACCGCAGTTGTCATGAACAGTTTTGCACTCAAGTTTTCATCAGTGAACAGTTTATAACTTCAACAAAACAGACTTTATGTTAAAACTATAATGATTTTCCTGGTTACACAGTTATATGTTGTAACTCAACTGGACACAGTTATAGAAGTGAGTTATTTATGCTCATGCTATCTGTTATCACCCAAATGAGGATGGGTTCCCTGTTGAGTCTGGTTCCTCTCAAAGTTTCTTCCTTGTGTAATCTGAGGGAGTTTTTCCTTGCTACCATTGCCACAAGTTTTCCCATTGGGGATAAATTAACGATAAAATTAGCTAATGTTTAAAGTTTTTGATTTTCTGTAAAGCTGATTTGCGACAATGTTGTTAAAAGCACTATACAATAAACTTGACTCAAATTGGCACACATATCATGGTCCTTCAACATAGTGAATTAAACTGATTTATGTTGTTTAAACTGTAATTTATTATTCTCTAAGAAATTGAAATGTGTCCATGATAATAAGATGTCCTTTCTGGATTCATTCCATACCATGAATAAATAAAAATTCAACTTATGGATTATAATTACAGCTGTTTAGATCTTGTGGTCCACCTCTACCCATCCCTTTCCCTTTTTTGTTGTTAAATACATGGTCGCATATAAGCTGAGACATATGGATCTGTTGAAGTAAATTTGCACAGTCTATTTTATATTTTCAAAACATTTTATTTCACAACTGATGGAACACACCTAATTTATCCATCAGATATTCACATATTTCATATTTTTTCTTCCAGTTTGTGTGGGTGTGATCTGACAGATGAAAGCTGTAGAGTTTTGTCCTCAGTTCTTAGCTCAAACTCCTCCAGTCTGAGAGAATTGAACCTGAGGGACAATCACCTGCAAGATTCAGGAGTGAAGCTGCTCTCTGCTGGACTGGAGAATCCACATTGTACACTGGAGAAACTGAGGTACAGACATACACACACACACACACACAAACACACACACGGTAAACATACCCCTTTAAAACCCATGTGGGGCCAATGCTGGCAAAAAACTGAGCCCACTGTGGGCCCTATTACCAATTTGAAATGCAGGGCACGTGTGGGCCACACACTATAGGGCCCAGGTGGGGCCCCATTGGGACAGTTGAGTGTTGTCCCACAGCATACCCACACTTTGGGCTGGGTGTGGTCTGTCCTTTTGAGGCCCCACAAAAAAAAAAAAAATGGTCCTGTACCTTCAGTAAGCCACACCATTACCATGAATGCATATGAATAATAATTGCACTTGTTGAAAGTAGCAGTAATAAACTAAGAGTCATGCATTTGGAATACAGAGTGACTGCCGTATCTATGGGGGATGTGTTCAAATATCTAACATGAAGAACCAAAACCCCAGATAGGAGCAAATATAAAGCTTGTTTTCATGTGCATACATTCCAATGATAAAATTAATTTATAAACTACTCACAGTAAGACATAATCAGCAGTAACGAATAATAAAGCAAAAATAATTATAACAATATACTGGAATAAAAGTTAGGTGAATGTGACCTCTCTCTCTCTCTCTCTCTCTCTCTCTCTCAAATGAACCAGATTCTGATGGTTCCTCTTAATACTTTCAGCCCGGGGTAAACTGTGGATAACTGAAACTGCGGTGACCAAGTCAGCAGAATTGTTTAAAACTTCCCCAACTAACGCTCTCATCCAACTCTGTAAAGAGTCCCTAGCCTGTCTCCTTCAACAATGTTCCTTCCTGTTACCTCTATTTAGGGAAAGTTTTCAGTAAAGGGAAAGCCTGTGGTCTGCTTCCTCACTGTCCCTACGACTGTGCTATTGACCTCTTCCCATGTACAACTCATCCTCATAACCGTATTTACCCTTTTTCCCTAACTGGACAGGCTGCCATGTAGGAGTACATACAAGAAGCCCTGCAACAGGGGTACTCTTGACCCTTGATGTCTCCAGCCTTAGCAGGGTCATTCTTTGTCAAAAAGAAAGGAGGGGGTCTCTGGCCATGTATAGACTATCGGGGCCTTAAACAGATCACAGTGAAATACCCTTATCCACTACTGCTGGTACCTTCAGCCCTAGAACAGCTCAGATCAGCCAAAATCTTTTCTAAACTAAACCTTCATAGTGCCTACAACCTGGTCAGGATCTGTGAGGGGGATGAATGGAAGACCACGTTTAGCACCACCTTTGGCCACTTTGAGTACCTGGTCATGCCATATGGCCTTTCTTGTGCACCAAGTGTCTTCCAGTGTCTCATCAATGACATGCTCAGAGACATGTTGGAGAGGTTCATTATCGCATATATCAACAACATCCTAATCTACTCCCCAGACGAGAGCATCCACCATGAGCACATAAGCTCAGTGCTCTCATGCTTGCTCCAGAACCACCTATATGTAAAACTAGAAAAATGTGAGTTCCATGTCACCCAGATCTCATTCCTAGGTTGCATTATCAGCTTGGGGGGAGCATGGATTAGGCCAAAGTCAAAGCTATGACATCATGGTCCACTCCCACTTCTGTCAAGAAGTTGCAATGCTTCCTGGGGTTCATGAATTTCGATCATCAGTTCATCTGTGGGTTCAGCACCATTGCAGCCCCGCTCACCTCAATTCTGAAGGATGGACCATGTCGCCTCCACTGGAATCCTGCAGCCAATGAGGCCTTCAAACACCTCAAATCTGCATTTACCACAGCTCCCATTTTACAACATCCAGACCCTTCGAAACCCTTCATTGTGGAGGTGAATGCATCAGAGACAAGAGTAGGAGGGATTTTGTCTCAATGTCTTGAAGAGAAACCCAAGCTTCACCCAGTTGCATTCTTCTCAAAGAAGCTCACTCCCACAAAAAGGAATTATGACATTGGAAATCAAGAGCTCTTGGCTGTTAACCCCTTCAGTCACCATGTATACATTGTGTACATCACCTTCTACAGTAATATAATGTCTGTATCATGACCGAAGGGGTTAAGCTGGCCCTGGAAGAATGGAGACACTGGATGGAGTAAACAGTGAACCCATTCACGATCCTGACCGACCACAAGAACCTGGAATACTTAAAGACTGCTAAGCATTTGAATCCCCATCAGGTCAGGTGGGCTCTATTCTTCACTAGGTTCCAGTTCACCATCTCTTATCATCCTGGTTCCATAAACACCAAGGCAGATACTTTCTCCCAAGTCAACACATCCTCACCACACTCTTCTGAACCTACCACAATCCTTCCACCTGAATGTTTCTTGCAAGCCATAACCTGGGACATCAACAGGGAGATCAGACAGACACAACCCACAAGTCAAGTTTATTTATATAGTGCTTTTAACAATAAACATTGTCACAAAGCAGCTTTACAGAATTTGAATGACTTAAAATATGAGCAATATATATATATCACACAGATTTGGAAGCATTTCTGACCGAGGTTCTGAAAGGGGAAAATCTAAGCAAGAAGGCAAAGGAAAAAAAAGATGCATTTATAAAGAGGATAAAGGAGGTCAAATCATGGTATGAAATAATATATTTGCTGTATGGCATGTAATATAGCTGCTCATAAAGAATGTTTGCATTGTAGTCATTACATGTCCAAAATGTGTCTTTTTTTTTTTTCCCCCCCAGTTACCCTCAGGATTTCAAGGAAAAACGTACGTTTTTAGACTCTATGTCTTTGTTCCTGATACAGAACAGGGTTACTTTCACATTACAGAAATGGGGAAGTTTGTGTTGAGCACGTTACTGTAGCTTCTTCCTGGCACACAGTGCACTAAATATACTTCATACGCAGACTTTCAAGCTCAACAGAGGAAGCTGGCAGCAGTGGTTTGTGCTCATAAAAATAAATTTATATTCTAACATGCATACACTAATATACAGTATTTGTATATAATGATATCTTCACTACTTTTTCTATACGATATAATTTCCTCCTGTTTGTAAGCCTGTACACTTGAGGATGTTAATCATACAACAAAGGCAACAAGCCCAAAAGTTCCTCATTATGCCATTTGCACATATTTCCCTAAACAGGACATCATAGTGTCCTGGAATATTCTTTTATTGTAAAGGCATGAAAAGTTTGGGGTAACAGGTGCTCTATTCAGTCTCATTTTGCATTTGGCTATCCAAAATTTATGCAAAGTAATGTGCTTTTTGTATGTCAATGTGTTTTGGTTGATTGCCATTCTCTGTGTAGTGCCAGTTTAAGAAAATTAGTACTGTGTGCCTTTCAGGCATGACAATGAATCCTGAAGTCAATCATGTAACTCTGTTTACATCTTGCTCATGTAAAGTGACCTCAGTTTGCTGACCTCCATTTCCTCCAGTGTGAGGTGGTGACATGGCAAATCAGTGATGAAAACTTTGTCATGCAGGAGATGAAGAGTGGGATGATTTGGAGGAAGCCGACAGCAACAATGATGGCAGTTCGCTGCACTCTGAGCGCACAGATAGGGATGAGGAGCCAGCATATGATGGTAGGTGTTACAGTAATGGCTTTGTACACAAGTTGTAAGTGGGGTAAAAACTGTATTGCAAAACTGTGACTCGGGCACTTCCTTTAAGCACTTTTTTTTTTTTTTCTGGGTGAGGCTATTTGAAAATAGAGACTGCACCAAAGTACAAAGATTACATTGCTGGGTTGGTATTGCTGCTTTGTTTACCTACAGAAAATGGTCCATCAATGTAAAACTAAAGAGACAAGCTCTATTTTGGTCAATATCAACTTAAACCTAGAGTGAAGAAGTGGACGAAGTTCTATATTCCAGTATAATACTTAATTATCTACAGTGCCTGTTTGTGCCTCTTAAGTAACGTTTCTCTGTCTTTTTTTTGAGGGAATTGATGTAGATCAGTACATGAGTTGAAACAACTGTTTGAATGGTTGTTGTAGCCTAGCAACAGGCCCAGGAATGACTAAAAAGCACAGGCGGCAGAGACTAAGCGTTCCTTTGTCTTGGCACGAATGCTTTATGACATGGACCTTAGACAATGCCGCCCACAGCCAATGTCATTTCAGACTACCATTTTCATTGGGCACAGCTAAGAACATCCTATTGGATGAAGCTAAAAAAGAAAAACCTGTAAATCTCCCTTGTTTCGAATCATGGTGCATATCTTATCACATGAGCCACACATAAGCTCTGGCAGCACTGTAGATAGATATTAGTGTGCGAGTGTGTGTGGTTTCTCGGTGTCTATTTTAGGTATGCATAGTTGTTTGTCTGCTTGTCTGAAACTTGTGTGGTTGTGTGAGTTTATATTGCCTTGAAACTTGGGGGGGTGTTTTATGGGCCCTTTTGCCCCCTGATAGCACAGCTGTTCCTGCAAGCAGGAGAAAGTGCTTCAAGCCAACACTACTTTTCAGGAATGAGATTAAGCAAACTTTGAGGTTAGACCTAGGGGTGGTTTATTTTCACTTGGTTCCATTTCAATCAAGGCTTGGCATCTTTTTTGATAAAATGACATGTTCAGTGAACATAAATGAAAGTGTTTTGGGAACTAAGAATGATCACAATTGACAAGTAGTCATGTAAATGTGTCAAGTAAAGCAATGTGTATCATGAAGATGCTTTTCATTTGACAAGTTTTTCTTTTTTCTTCCCCCTCCCAGCAGAATGCAGTTCACATTCTCACACATTACTTTAGAAGTGATATAGATAATCTTGCATTATCACAGAATTTTGCTTAAATGTATCACCTCTATAACCGAAGATGATAATGGGATACGTTGGAAAAATTAAACATGGATTTACATTTGGAAATACAGTAATAGTATAGTTATTCAGAAGCCTTTTGTCTTATTCACTGTCACCTTTGATTATTTCCATGCCTCTTTGTCAACAATAGTGATTGTGGGAAGGGATTTTTGACTTGAAGGAGGTCATTCATTCATCTGGACTCCCACTCTCATTCAGCCATGCAAATAGTGGAATATAAACAAATGGGTTAGGTGGGTTGTTTAGCTTTGCAATGCAAACAAGGGCTGCATATGCGGTGCATTCTGGTGATCCTTGGATTGTAGAGTGTAGCCCTATGTAAACCAGTGTACATGATTGTGTAACCTTATTTTCATTCTATTATTCATCTACAAAGCTTAAGAACAGCAACATGACTTTGCCAGGTTCAGTGATAAAGGTTGTGAGGTTAGTATAAACTGTTTTGTAAGCACTGTATACTGGGTTTCTTCAGGAATTCAGCAGGCCCCTCCAGTAGCAGCTCAAGATCTTCAAGCTGTGTTCAAGAGCGGTTATCTGGAAAAACGAAGAAAAGGTGGGCATCCCTTCACACCTTCTTAACAGATGTATTTCAGATTGTGCGTGTGTTTTTAAACGTACCATAACTCATAAACATGGGTCTTCTGGCAGATCACAGCTTCTTTGGCACAGAGTGGCAAAAGAGATGGTGTGCTCTGAGCAACCACACATTCTATTATTATGGCAGTGAGAAAGGTATGATCGTTTCTATTCCTTAATGGGTTTATGTGTATTTCAGTTGGTAAAGCACAGAGAAATAAATTTCCTCAACTGCTGGATTGTTTGACTGTTAATCTTGTATAAACATTTACATGCACATCAGCTTTTCACACAACTGTCATAATTCTGATAAAACTCTTCAGATAAACAGCAGAAGGGCGAATTTAATATCGGTGGTTACGCTGTCAAAATGAACAGCACTTTGCGCAAAGATTCCAAGAAAGACTGCTGCTTTGAAATATCTGCTCCTGACAAACGTGTTTACCAGGTAAATGTCATCATCAGTGCTTTGCTCATATCAAATTCTCTATACTTCTGTAAATGCTAAAACATACACTTATCTGGGCTATGATGACAGCTAAATGTCACCTCTGTCTTTCTCTTTCTAGTTCTGTGCCTCCTCACAGAAAGAGGCAGAGGAATGGGTAGAGCAAATTTGCTTTGTGATAAAAGGTAGGAGGGTGTTTTTTTTTTTTTAATAAATGTATTTGGTGTTTGCTATCACGGTCCATTGTGGACTAACCCTTCTGCACTCCTACACAGACATGGAAGGCATCATTCCTTTGGAGGAGGAGCAAGACACCTATGATGACTGCTTACCTTTGAATTCAGCATCCATGCCTGAACCCATTGATGACGATATCTATGAGGAGCTTCCTGGTGTAGTATCTTTATCTACTATACACCCAAAAGCTTAAGATTAAAACCAAATACTATCATATATATGTTTCAAGACTATGAACCTTTAATGCAATTTAAGGACTACTTCGCTTTTTGAGGTGTGTGTGTGTGTGTGTGTGTATGTATGTAAACCTTTATAGATCTTCTTAGCCTATGGAAAACTTCAAGGGAAAAATCTTAGCCTCTTCAATTAATTTATTTCATTTATTTAACTTGTGTTTCCTTCCTTACTCTTTTCTGTCTCAGAGGATGAGGTGCCTCAACCTATGAAACCAGCACCAGAGCCAGTCAGCAAACCCCCTGTAGCACTTCTAGTGACAGGTAATTGCACTGAGGCCACCAGGCCTCCCCGTACTCTTACAGCCCTGTAAATCTTCACTTCTCTGCTGACTCTGTGCTGACCAGCAGAAGAGCCCTGGCCCTTGCCTTCTCTCCTGCGATTCTGAGGATTTTAATACAGTGATTCATTAAAAGTTAGAGAGAGATAGTGGGAAGGTTAGATGGATGAGTGCTGGTTCTGTAAAAGAGCAACAGAACCAAAGGATGAGTGTTGAGGTGGTTCAGGGAAATTTTTTTATAGGAGAAAAGTGAAAAAGGTCAATCAGACTGAAGATGGATGAAAAAATACAAGAATAAGACAGAGGAAGGCATGAAAGGTCTTTTAGGTTCAACCATATACAACTGTTGTCAGCAATGTAAACGTATCTCTCATTTCACCTGTACAGGTTTGCAGAGCTGCACATTCTCTCTTGTGCTCCCTTTTTTTTTTTTTACATACTAGTATACTTTATTTGCATTGACATTTACAATTTCATGTACTCATTTGGCAGACACCTTTATCCAAAGTGATTTACAAATGACACAAAATACAGTGCAATATTATAATTGTTAAAGGAGCTGATTGTATCACGATTGCTGCAAGTTTTCACCAACAAAGTAGAAACCAGGACAAGATACGGTAATTGTTAGAGGAATATGAAAGTTCTCAGTTAAACAGGAGTTGAAAGTGCTAGTACTCAGACGTGCTCGTCATATTAAAGTCAGTCAGGGTCTTCATGAGGCATAACTCTTGAATTATTGACACCCTTTATGAAATAATTTTTAAAATGAACATGACTTGTTTAAATTATTAATTTATTATTTTTACTGAAACAACAGTAGTAATGTCTTTTTCTCTTAAAAAAATCAAAACTGTGTATAAGAACAAATGCAATTTTCATTCAAGAATAAATTCCTGGCAGAGGCAATGAAGTTTTAGGTTACATGCATAGCTGTAAATGCATCGTTTAACAGAATTAGTCCAAACATACAGTGCATCTAACTCAACACCAAAATGGTTGAATATTTTGCAGTGATTGTCTCAGTCTCAGGATTTGAGCCCTATTGAACCACATCTGCAGTGTGACGTGAAGAGGAAAGTCCATCTATCCATTATCTATACTGCTCATCTGTCAGGGTCATGAGGGAAGCTGGAGCCAATCCCAGCTGACTTCGCGTGAGAGGCAGGGTATATCTTGGGCAGGTCACCAATTTGCTGCAGGGCTAACACAGAGATGAACAACCATTCTCACTCACATTCACAGCTACGGGTAATTTAGAGTAGCCAGTTGACCTAATCCTCATGTCTTTGGACTGTGGGAGGAAACCGGAGCACCCGGAGGAAACCCATACAGGCAGAAGAGGAAAGTTCACATACACAAACTTAGGAAATACAAAGGACTTTGAAATAGTCAGCAGGTAAGAGGGTCCTTGATCATCTGCAAGTGACTACAGTGGTGTTGGACATTATAGGAAATGTAAAGTGTTAAAAGCAAACAACAACAAAAAAAGCCTAAAACTATGCAGCATAGTTATGTGTTTAATCTCAAAATGTCACTCCTTGCATTGCTCATTTTCAGAGTGCACCCATAATTCTGGAGTTGACTAATCATGACTAATAAACCAAGAAGATGTTTCATATTCAACGTGTTATCTAAAATATAATGTAGCTCTTGGGAGCACTGCGTTGTGCTGTGGGACTACTTTGATTTATGTGTGGTTTATTAAGGGTTTTGTGTCCCTGCTTGAGTACAGTGTGTGCCCTGGTGAGTTTTGGCCACTGGGCAGGATTTGGTAGGCACTGGCAGGAAGTGAAGTGGAGAGGCTGCCAGCGGCGCTGTGGCCCTCCCCGGCCCTCTGCTCTCAGCTCACAGCACAGGAAGTCCTGCTGACAAGAGCCATGGCTCAGGCAGGATCTCATGACAGATGCTTAGGAAAAGGGGCCAGCAGTAGAGACAAGCATGGTGTGGGTAAAACAAAAGCTATAGCTGTAAACCCTTTCTGTTGGAAATGTGAATTCACATTTAATCAGTCTGATATGACTCAGACTATGGCAGCCAAATGCATACTCTAAAACTTGGGGATCAATACATTTTAATATTACTATATCAGTGCCTCAAGACACCAATGTTCATATGAATACTGTGTGCAACATGTTTTCAAAACATGAACTGAAGATAATTGACTTCCTTGACATGAGCTGATGTGAAAGGAAATGCTTGACTTGTGTTGCTGAATGTGCTGTGATGTTTATTATAGAATTTTTGTATTTTTGCTAATTACTAACACTTAGGGTCATTCCCAAATTCCTAAAAAAAAAAGTTTAGTAGATGACCTAATACCTCTAGAAAATGTTATTTTGGACCAAGGGTTCTCCATTCCATCTGGGAATCCTCTGCTTGGCACCATTTTCTTTACTGCAGACACATCAGCTGATTATTAGGCCCTGTATGAGCTAGATCAGGTGTGTCAGCAGTAGGGAAAACTTCTAGCTGTGCAGTGAAGCCAGTCTCCAGGACGACTTTGGACCTTTATTTAGACCCCCCGCTCAATGCTGCCCACTGCTGGTCTCTTAATATGGTGGAAGTATGGAACAGCAACGCAGTTGCACACATTCTCCCTGAATTGGTGTCTTCTCCAGTAGTAAACTGAGCTAAATTAGAATTCATAAACCACCTATGTTTTAAACAAAGCAGTGATTGTGACAATATACTAGTTTAGATTAAAAATGGATAATTGGAGTTAGAGCACATATTTATTCTCCAGCATGCTCAATACTCCCATCCATCCATTATCTGTAGCCACTTATCCTGTTCTACAGGGTCGCAGGCAAGCTGGAGCCTATCCCAGCTGACT
>JANZLB010000024.1:66783139-66795886 GCA_026167865.1 Notarius quadriscutis | reverse complement strand
GTTGTATGCTGGGGTGGTAGCATAACACTTGAAGACAGGAACAGGCTAAATAAGCTCATAAAGAAAGCAGGGTCTATCACTGGGTATGTTTTTAATTCTGTGGAGCAAATTTTAGAGGAGAGGGTGATGAGGAAACTGAACAGTGTGTTGAGTATGGACGACCACCCGCTGCAGAGCATGTTCATGTTTTCAGTGCTCCACTGAAAGATTTAGGAGGTCTTTTGTTCCTGCAGCAATCAGACTTTTTAACAAGAGCTGCTGGGTGCTATTTTAATGTTGTGATGATTCTTGTGTTTTTATAATGGTTTTATAATGTGGTGTTTTTTTTTTTTGTGTATGTGTTTTTATGATGGACTGTTTATTTCTTATGTGTTTTTTTTTTTTTTTTAATTTGTTTTTGTTTTGTTCTGCTGTTATGTGTTGTGTGGATGGCCAGGTGGCATTCAATTTCCCCTTGGGGATTAATAAAGTCTCTCTCTCTCTAAATGGGTAGAGGCATTTCCCACTTCCAAACAAGATGCAGGAGCTGTAGTGATAGCTCTGCTAACTGAAATCATTCCAAGATGGGGCATTCCTAAGAAGATTAGTAGTGATAATGGAACTCTGTTTGTAAATCAGGCCTTGAAACAGGTGGGAGAAACGTTGAGAATTGACCTGAAACAACATTATGCATATCACCCAACTAGCGGGGGTGCAGTAGAGCAGGAAAATGGGATGCTCAAAAACAAATTGGCTAAATGTTGCGAAGATACGGATCTCAATTGGGTTCAGGCCCTGCCCATTGTACTCTTGTATATGCACAGGAGAGTCAAAGCAAGAATGAACTTGAGCCCATTTGAAATACTACTCTTTGGCAGACCACCAAATACTGGGATAGGCCCTCAGCCAATTCCACAGCTGACTACGGGCCTATAAGAAGATGAAATGTTGCGATATTGTGCAGAACTTTCTTTTGTATTATGTCTTACCCATGAGCAGGGAAAGGAGGCACTACTAAAGACAGCTGAAACTATGCTACATGATTTGAAACCTGGGGATTGGATAGTGGTGAAAGACTTCAGGAGAAAATGCTGGAGAAATTGAAGGTGGCTAGGACCGTATCGGGTGTTGCTCACAACTCAGACAGCTGTGAAGGTGAAGGAAAGAACCACGTGGATACATGCTAGCCACTGCAAGAAAGCACCACCCCTAGAAGCAGAGGACAAGACACAGGCAGTAAGTTAGTGGCTGTGTAGAGTATTACTGTGCCTCACTGACCATGGGAAGAGTGCTTAAACAGGCATGCCTGCACTCGGAGCACCAGTAAGTGCCAGCTATAGGCAAGGTTTTACTGTATGGAGCCTTTCCTTACATGTCTGACATCATGAAGAATCCATTCCAGTGCAACGTAAAAGCTGTATGGGCTGCACTAATTGTGCTTGGGGTTGCAGTGAACTTGTCCTGCTTGCTCCCAAAAATGCTGCAACAAAGACAAAGTGATACAGGCCCTAATCATTATGCACCCATTGTCCACAATGAGTTTTGGAAATATGCAAACTACAAAGTCTAAACCTTACAGAACCGTGTGTAGTGTGCACCCTGATCCCTCATACATCGGCTTAGCCTTTTGCATGTAAACCCATAAAAACAAGCCTGAATGATACTCTGAGGACCATGGTAAATGTCCTGGTTTCCAGAAATGCTGGAGGGCCTGAATATGATATGGCTGACCTATATGTGGACAACTGCCTTTCTACTACACTGAACCTCATACACAGTCTAGAATTGCAACCATTAAGAGCTTCAGGAGAATTCAAGTGGGGACATAAAGTCTTTGGCAGCTCTGATGCAGGACTGTGAATGTTGACTAAGGGTTACAAAGTCCCTGTGTGAAGTCGACGGGAGCACATCTGTTGCACCCATTGGGCAGCCTTATGGGTGCCTCTTGTGCAATCACATACAGAGCGTACAAGAAGTCATGTTATTGCCTGGATCCTCCATGTTCACTGGCACACCCTGGAGTCCATGGACAAGCTGACACTGTTTACACTCCAAGATACACTGGGTACAAATCTGACTGGTACTGGGTATGTGGAGAACGAGCATATTACTACCTGCCGCATGGGTGGACTGGAGTATGTGCTTTTACTCAACTCAAAATTCCCATGACCATCCATGTTTACTGAACTTCATCACAATGAAGAAGGAGATCAAACACTGATGAAGACTTCCCACCTCCTGAACACCAACTAGAGTCTAGATGTTAGAAATTTTGGCATGCTTTTTTTCCCTCAGTATGGCCTCAGGTATAGAATCAGTTGGAGGTGACACATTAAAGACTTGCCAAATTTGTGAATGCCACCACTCTAGCGCTAGAAGGGGTTAAACAAGAACTGACAGCAGTATGAGTGATGACAACTCAAAATAGACTGGCGTTAGACATTATATTGGTGGAGTTTGTGCAATGGTTGGAGAAGAATCCTGCACCTATGTCCCAGCAAATGATGATGAACACGATACCATCACATTCGCCATCAAGCAAATGAAGGAAGTGGCAGGACAATTACAACTGGACAAGCATAGAGAGGGCACTTGGGGATGGCTATACAGTTTGTTTGGACGGTGGGCAACATATGTGAACATGATCATCCCTGTGATATTGATGGTAGTTTTGATATTTCTGTGTGCTCTGTGTATGATGCAATGCTTGTCAGCTATGATGCAAAGGATAATGGCTGTACATTTGCAAGACCAAGTCCGGCTGAAAATAGGCCCAGGTGAATTCCCAGACTAGACAGATGAAGACTATAGCCTACATTTTTTAGACAAAGAAATTAGTTAAAATGATATATAGCTCAAATACATGTATGTTATTTGCATTGATTTTTCCTTACTATTTGATTGCTGAAATGAGAGGTGTCTATGCCTTGCAAAAAATAAAAAAGCAGTATAATTGTTTCCAGTCAAAATTTAATGATGTTCCTGCTAAAGTGAGATTGTGGGGTGTAAGAATTGATGTCTAATTTTGATATATTTTGCTTGAACAAGGTGTTAATGAAATTAACAAAGAGGGGAAATGTAATGGAATTTTTAGTATAGCCCTGTGTGTGTTAGGGGTTCATGACCCATTCATGGACCAAGCATGTGTGTGAAACGTTTAGTACGTATAGGAAGAGGATTACCGATAATGGTGCCTGTCTTTGAGAAACCATTAAATGTTTAGGAAAAATGCAAAAAGAGAACACATCTGTGACAGATCAATGATTTTGGGAAAGAGAGGAATGGGAAGCAGGCTTCAAAACAGGCGAGTTATTTTATTTGTACACTTTTTAGTGACTCTTTCACCAAACAAACAAAACACACGACTGGGGTATCACAGTGCTCTCTCTCTCTCTCATTCCTGACTGTCTGAAAGACACACAGAGACAGGTTAATAAACAGCCAGTAATTTGACACAGGTGCACCTCATCACATGTTACCCACTGGTTCAACCTGCCTCCTCGCCATTCACAGCCAATGTTCGACCACGCTCCCGCTGCCACATACCCCCACCACCCGACTCAGGCAAGGGAGCTGTCTGGCCTGCAGCTGACTCCCCTCTGCAAGATAGGTAATCTGCCACCACCATCTGTGCCCCTGGCCTGTGGACCACCTTGAATTTAAAGGGCTGAAGGGCCAGATACCAATGAGTGATCTGTGCATTGGCATCCTTCATGCAGTGGAGCCACTGGAGCAGGGTATGGTCAGAAGAGAGGGTGAATGTGCATTCTAGCAGGTAGTAGTGGAGAGTGAGGACTGCCCACTTGATGGCCAGGCACTCCTTCTCTATTGTGCTGTATTTTGACTCTCACATGGAGAGGTTGTGGCTAATGTACAGCACCGGACGTTCCCCCCCTCCAATACCTGGGACAAAATAGCCCCCAGCCCTCTGTCTGATGCATTGGTCTATAAAACAAAAGGGAGAGAGAAGTGAGGAAAATGCAACAGTGGGCCCCACACAAAACCACCTTTACCTGAGCAAAAGCCTGTTCGCACAGCTCCATCCACTGGACTGGATTTGGTGCCCCCTTTTTAGTGAGGTCAGTCAGCATGCTGGTGACATCCGAAACATTAGGCGCAAACTGCCCATAATAGCCAGCCAGCCCCAGGAACTCTCATCTCCTTTTTGGTCTTAGGTTGTGGGCAGGCCGCAATCACTGCAGTCTTATCAATTTGGGGATGCAGCTGCCCATGACCCAAGTGGAAGCCCAGACACCATACTCCCACTTGCCCAATTGCACACTTCTTTGGGTTTGCTGTGAGCCCAGCATGCCTCAGAGCCCTCAGACCCGCCCTCAGATGTTGTAGGTGCCTCTCCTAATCATTACTATAAATGATTATTTTGTCTAAGTATGCCCCACATATGCATTGTGGGGACAGAGAATTCAGTCCATGAGATGTTGAAATGTTGCTGGAGCCCCAAGCAACCTGGAAGGAAGGGTGACAAATTGGTGTAAACCCAACAGAGTGGAAAAGGCCATTTTCTCGTGGGATAATGGCATCAAGGGGATCTGCCAATATCTCTTTGTCAAATCCAATTGAGTAAAAGCAAGCCGCACCTAACCGATCGAGCAGTTTATCAATGTGGGACATTGGATATGTGTCAAATTTAGACATAAATTCTATAGTCCACACAGAACCAGACCGACCCGTTGGTCTTGGGAACCAAGACTACCGGGCTGCTCCGGTCATTGTGTGACTCCTCAATTATGCACATCTTAAGCATAGCCTGAAGTTCATTTCAAACCACATTTTTCTTGTGTTTGGGGAGCCCATACGGATGGCTGCACACCCCCACCCCTGGGGGAGTCTCAACGTGGTGTTCTATGAGGTTAGTGCGACCAGAGAGGGGTGAGAACACATCGGAGAATTCCTCCTGCAACTTAATTACCTGTTCTATCTGGAATGGTGAGAGGTGGTCTCCACAGGGGACTGGGGTGAATTGGGCCACACTTTTTGGACTTACTCCAGTCCCAGCTCCGCCCTCTCTGGAACTACTATCGCCAGAGACACAGGAACCTCCTCTCTCCATGGTTTCAGGAGACTGAGGTGGTAAATTTGACATTGAAATTTGTCACCCCTATCTGGCCATTTGACCTCATAGTCAACCTCCCCAATTCGCTGTGTCAAAGGGCCCTTGCCATTTTGCGAGCAAGTTTGAGCTTGAGGTGGGCAGTAAAATGAGGACTTTTTCTCCCAGTGCAAATTCCCTTAGCTGTGCGCCTCTGTTGTACAGGCAAGCTTCACATTCTTGGGCTTGTAGCAATTCTCCTGGGTTATGTGACTTAGTGCATGGAGTTTTGCTCTCAGGTCAAGAGCATGCTGAATTTCATTTTTACTTTGAGAAGGCCCCTCCTCCCAGTTTTCTTTAATGATGTCTAAGACACCGCGGGGCTTGTACCCATACAGCAATTCAAATGGGGAAAACCTGGTGGAGGCTTGTGGTACCTCGTGTACTGCAAACAACAGAGGATTGAGCCACCTGTCCCAATTTTTAGCATCCCTCTGAATGAACTTATGAATCATGTTCTTAAGTGTTTGGTTAAATCATTCAACCAGCCTGTCCATTTGCAGATGATAAACACTAGTACAAATTGATTTAATCCCCAATAATTCATATAATTCGCGCAGTGTGCATGACATGAAAGTAGTGTCTTGAACAGTCAGGATTTCTTTCAGAATCCTGACTCGGGAGATAACATGGAAGAGTGCCTCTACAACACTGTGTGCTGAGATGTTGAGGAGAGGCACTGCTTCTGGGTATCGCGTTGCATAATCCACAATGACAAATACAAAGTGATACCCATGTGCAGATCGATCTAATGGCCCAATGAGGTCCATGCCAATTCTTTTGAAGGGGATCTCAATTAATGGCAATGGACGCAATGGTGATTTTGGCATGGCCGCTGGATTTACCAGCTGGCATTTGCGACATGCTGCACACCACCTGCGGAAATCAATGTGAATCCCTGGCCAATAGAAATGGGCCATGAGATGATTCAGTGTTTTATCCTGCCCTAAATGCTCAGCCATAGGATTATGATGAGCCGCATGGAATAAAAGTTCCCTGCGGCTCTTTGAGACCAACAACTGTGTCATCTTTTCCTTAGTTTGAGTGACCTGTGTCACTCTCTACACCCTATCCTTAATAATAGAAAAATATGGGAAGGAAAGTGCAATGTTAGGCTGGAGGATTTGACTATCAATTAATTTCACTTGGTCAAAGGCATTTCTCAGAGACTTGTCATATGCCTGCTCCAATGGGAAGTCCCCTAAGGGATTCCCCAGAGAAGGAGGAGGGCTCTCCCCACTCTCTGTGTCATCATGACTCAGAGCTGACATGGGTGTGCCTGAGACCACCTCCCCAGTCAGCATTGCAATGGGATTCCCCCATGATATGCTATTGCAGGACTCACCCACTATTATTTGTTTCATTAATGTTTTAAACCCCAGGCAATCAGTCCCCAGGATCAGTGGGTGAGTGAGACTCAGACTAACCGCGGTCTCTATGCTATGAATCTCTCCCTGGAAGTGGATAGTGATGAGCATCAGCGGATATTTGTGTATATCACTGTGCACACACTTAACCTTCACCAAATGTGCATTTCCCAGTGCTCCACATTGAGTCAGGTTTTGATGTATGGAGGTCTGATTACATCCTGAATCCACCAAAGTCTGATGTGCACCCCCTTGAATACTCACAGTTATCTTGCACACCCCAGCTTGATCAGAGGAAGCCTGAAGCACATCGGGGATGTGAACCAGCAGCCCCGCCTCCTTGCAGAAGCGCTGATTCCCTGCCTTCCCTCTGTGCTTACAGACCTGCCTGGGCCAGCTTGCGGTTATGGTGGACATGGATGAGTTCATCTGTGGAGAGAGTGAGAGGGCACAGACACAGGAGGAGAAGGGAGAGTAGAAATGCAAGGATAAACACGGGTGCGGGGAGCGGGCTTTGGGGGAATTAGCCCCTGTTTCCATGGGGCTGGGGTGGGGTAGGGGAGGGGTGAGGAGAGGAGAGGGAGGGGAAGAAGGAGAAAATGAAAGTGAGAGAGAGGAAGTTGCAGCACAGTCTGATTCTGGATATGCCGTTAGATGATCCTCGGCCAGTCAAACCACCTCCTCCAGTGACATTGGTCAGTGACACCAGATCCACGTTGACGTACTGCTTGGCAGCTGGGCAGCGAACTGCTCCAGCGTCACTCACTTGATGATGGAATCGACATCATCCTCGCTGGCCAACAGCCACTGCTGGCAGTCATCTCAGAGCTGTCAGGCAAACGCAAATGGCTGGCCCACTTCACCATAAGCCAGTGAGTGGAAGTGCTGGCACTGCTCTTCTGGGTCATGTCAGACCCACTGTATGATGGCTCGCATCAGGTGGGGGTAGTCCAGCATGTTGGTGGCCGGGAGCTGTCAAGCCATGAGCTGGGCTTCCCCCGATAGGAGCAGCAGAAGGCAAGCTACCCACTGAGAAGTTGGCCATGAGCTTGTCTCCGCATCCCGCTCAAACAGCTCGAGAAAGGCATCAGGGTCATCCTGCGAGCCCATCTTCACCAACTGGACAGGCACATTGGCCGCAGGAACCACTGCTGGAGCACCAGCAGACTGGATCCAGCTCCATATTGTCTGCTGGTCCTCTGCCTGGGCTTCGAGCAGAGCCTGGAAGCACTGGCCATGATCTACTGTCAGCACGATGAAGGCATGCTGCTGGCGCTGGAGGTCTTTGATGAGTATTTGGAGGAGGTCTTTGACTGGTTCGGATCCCATGGCAGCATAATGAGGCCAAGTTTTTGAATGGTCATAATAAATTTTCTCCCACCACCATGGTGGTTTGGGAAACCACTGCACCAAAGCCTAAGAATCTGTAGATATCGTTTTAAATTCTTGCAACAATCTGGATCATATTGGAGATTTTTTTGATCAGATGTCATGATCATACCCAATATGGATTTCATCATGTAGTTTGAACTATTCAGGCAAAACTATCTCTGGATTCTGGGGTATTTTGTGCAGTGACACATATACCAGTAGCACAGTGGGATAGGGGAAGAGCAGGCATGCAGTGATGAGGGTCCCCAGAGTATGGCTAAAAATTAGCAAGAAGAAAAAAAAAGCATGTTTTGATCACAGATAAAGGTAAGCATATTTCAAATACTTTTACTCTACTTCCATTTTTACAAATGTGGAAACAAAGTGTAGTAGCTTTTCAAATTTTGATATCAAAAAGTATTAACCAATGGAAGCAAATATAGCTCGCAAAGTCTCTAAATGTATAAATAATTAATGCAAATATCCAACTTTGAGCTATTACTTATTTCTCACCGAGGTGTTTATGATAAAGAAATGACTTTGTACTATTTGCTGGAATGATGGTATGCATTTTAAGAGGCAGCTTGTGCATCTGTAGCCAGCTTATCAAAGAGTTTGGCTACTTTTTCTTTTGACAAACTCAGAAAAGCCAGCCAGCAAACTCATTCATATCACAGACATGTGAGAAAGGTCTTAAAAACAAATAGGTGGAGAAATCTCTCTTTAGCAACTCAAGTCAATGCACATCAATTACATTTTATGCTACTGTATGTACGTAAGTTCGCCTCGTTCTCATACCCTGTCTGCTGTCACATAGGACCCCCTCCATCCCTCTTGCATTATGCCACTGCTTTAGTGATGGGCACTTGCTGCTGTCTAGCAGTCGCTAGAGAAGAGTATTTTTTCCAGACTGAATATTTTTCATCTTTTTTATTTTTATGCATGGAAAGTTTGTGAGAAATAGACTTTTGGCCACATTTACTGTCCTGCAATCTCTTAACTCCTGAATCAATGATTTGAGCTGAGACACCTGTACCTCCAAGTTTCTCTTAGCCATAGCTATAATCTAAATCTTGGAAATTAGAAGCTATTAAACCTTTGCTCAAGGCACATAATCCTGATACATGGGAACTGTATGATTCAGAGAATTCTGCAGCATAAGTTCATTATCTGCATAATACTCCATCCATCTATCCATCCATTATCAGTAGCTGCTTATCCTGTTCAGGGTCACAGGCAAGCTGGAGTCTATCCCAGCTGACTATGGGCAAGAGGCAGGGTACACCCTGGACAAGTCATTGCAGGGCTGCCACATAGAGACAAACAACCATTCACACTCACACTTACACTCAATTTAGAGCCACCAGTTAGCTTAATCTGCATGTCTTTGGACTGTGGGGGAAACCAGAGCACCCAGAGGAAACCCACATGGACATGGGGAGAACATGCAAACTCCATGAGAGACCAGTTTCTGAGACGGACCCATATAAGTTTACTTGTGGTATACTTGCAGTACAAAATAAAAAAATACTAGCTGTATACTCAAAATTTACTTCTCTTAGACTTACTTTTTATAAACTAAAAGTGGGTCAATTTAATCCCAAGAAGTATTATATTAGTTTACTTACAAGTATACTTCGTACACAAATATACATAAGGAAATATACTTTAACTTTACTTAAGTATACTTAATAAAATGAACTTGAAGGGTAAGGGTAGTTTTAAGGCCAAAGCTAATAACAGCCACAAGCCACAGCCACTGTCTTGTGGTTAGCACTAGACATCAAACATGCCCACCTTTGCAGCAATAGCTGCTGCTGTGATGTGTGAGGAGCCACTGTCCTCAGTTGAGGCAACTCCACTGTCCTTCTTTTCCTCCTCTTCCTCCTCGCACTGAATGCCCTTGTCCTCAGTCTGTTTATGTGGGCTGGCAACAGAAGGAGGTGAGAGGGGTGGTGGGGGTGAGGGCAGGTCCTCCAGTGCATTATGAACCTCCTTCACTTTCACTATAGCATCACGCAGAAGGTCAATGGCATGAGGCAGGGCAGGCAAGATGAACTGGAAGCACTCCTGGAGGGAGGGGTAGTACACTAAACATTGTAGTTATTTATAGTTTACTTTCCTTTATTTACCAAAAACATCAGCAGTACAAGTCTCCATTTGCTTCATTGGCTATATTGAAGGGTGGCACCTTAAAGTTACAGTGGTCTTCAACTTTTTCAAGCACAAGATCACTTTGGAAGTCAACATTTAAACAGAGATCTACCACACTATATGGCGCCAAAAGAAACAAAAAGCCTACCAAGAGTAATGCCATTTTACTTTATTAACAGTAAAGCAGTTCATCTACCAGTACAGGATTCAGTAAATCACAGTGACACAGTAATACACTTAAAATATCAAGAGGCAAAAATAGAAATAGAAACGTGTTAAAGTTGTAGTTGACAATATAACCACATCAGATCATCAACTAAAATGTTTTACTCCCTTTCATGAGACCAAATGAATTTCACAAATTTTCTCATCAAAATCAACTTACTCTGTACTAGATTCATTACGTATATGTTTCTTCAAATAGATACTACCGGAAGTACTCAAAACTCTTCTGAAAATTAATAAATTCTTCCCCTAGCATTTGCTATGTATGTAAATTCTTTAAACTAGCAGTTATCAAATCCCTAATTTAAAAAACAAAACAAAACACAGATCTCAACCCTTGCCTGCTATCTAACTATACACCAAAATAAAACACTTTCTAAGAGCCTAGAAAAGGTTGTAGCACAGCATTTATGCTCATACTTGCATCGGAAGAACACTCATGAAAATTAAGTCAACATTTAGGCTTCATCTAAGTACTGGGACAGCACTAGTTAGAGTGGTAAATGACCTAGTACTGGCCTCTGATCAGAGCTGTGTCCTTGCTTATATTGCTTGACCTTAGTGCAGCTTTTGACATCATGGAGTATGACATTCTTCTAACGAGACTAGAAAACAATACTGAAGATAATGAAATGGCCCTCTCATGGCTCAGGTCTTATTTGATTGATCATTATCAGTTTGTAGAAGTAAATGATGTGGGGGTTTATGTATACTAAAGTGTGGTTTCGTGTTCCACATGGCTCTGTTTCAGGTCCACTGCTCTTTTCTGTATATATGCTGCCTCTAGATGCAGTTATTTGTAAACATGGTATTCGTTTCCAGTGTTATGCTGATGACATACACTAATATGTTTCAGCAAACCAAGATGAGGGACACCAGCTTAATAAAGGAGTGAGGGATGTTAAAGGAGAAAGTCACTGGATTCAGTTGCAGACACTGCATGCTGAGTCACTTCCTCCTGCCTAATTCTGATGTGTCAGAATGACAGAAGTACTTCTATTAGGATCTCAAGCAACTATAAGCAACTTTGATTGCATAGTAGCTCTGGATGGCCTTTTAGTTGCACAATGGGCAGCAGTAAAAGACCTTGGTGTGATTATTGAGTCCAAGCTCTTATTTGAAGCTCCTGTAGATATTATTACTGGAACAGACTTCTTTCATTTCAGAAATATAACTAAAATAAGCAACATGTCACTTGATGCAGAAAAACTAGTTCATGCTTTTGTTCCCTCTTGGTTGGATTACTATAATGCCTTGCTGTCTGGATTCTCCAGTAGGGGCATGGTTGAGCACCAGTTTGTGAATGGAGGGCAGAGTTAAAAAAAAAAGAGTGTGAATGGTAAAGATGAGCATACACCTGTGGATGTTTGACTAACAAGGGCTCTCTGAGTCTGGTGGATGCTGGTGAGGATTTGGATGATCTCGGTAAGGGTCAATGGCTCCAGGGCAATGCACCTTCCTCTTCTTCAGTGTGACACTCTCCTGTGTTTATGAGGGAATGAATACAGGCTTGGGCAACTCAAAATGGCATTTATTGTGGCTTTTCAGTGCTTTCTGGTCTACAGTCTCACCCCAGACATAGACATAAACACACAGTACAGTACAGATCTCATCGCTTTCTATCTCTTGTCACTGCTCAATGAAAACACAAGGCGCTTGTTAGTCAATCAATTGGCAGGTGCATGCTCATCCACTCATGCCTCTACCCTCCATTCACAAACCAGCACTCGACCACACCCCTGATGCCACAGGGCATAAACAAGTTTCAGTTATTCCAGAATGCAGCAGCCAGAGTCCTGACTAGAATCAGAAAATATGACCACATGACCTAAATCTTATCAACACTGCATTGGTGCCCAGTAAAATTTCTCAGGGATTATAAAAATAGTGAAGACAACAGCAGGGGTCAGAGCTTTCTCTTACAAATCCCCCCAGTTATGGAACACCCTTCCAGTTTATGTTCAAGGCTCAGACACAGTCTCACTATAGGCTGAAAACCTATTTGTTCAGTCAAGTCTTTTGTTGCGGCTTTACCTCTACCTTTTAGGTAAAGCTGCATATCTGGATCACTCATGGGCATAGTGTGTTTTGATAAATTGGGATGTTTGGATGCTCTTGCCTCCCAATCTCATGTGGTCACTCAGATTTGTTGATGGTGGAGTATCTGGCACCATCCCAGGGCACCCTCATGCCATCATAGCTAGTCTTGGCAGAGCCCCTGCTTGCACTCTGCAAATAATGTACATTTTTTTAATCATTACAACAGCACACCTAATAATCTGTTATTTCTCCTTTTCCATTTTCCTCTGGTCACCTCAGGGAGTTTATCCTTGATATTGTGGCCTTTGGCTGGCTCATAATTTATAAATTTAAGTTAACATTTAATTTTTCTCATCTCATTATCTCTAGCCGCTTTATCCTGTTCAACAGGGTCGCAGGCAAGCTGGAGCCTATCCCAGCTGAATACGGGCGAAAGGCGGGGTACACCCTGGACAAGTCGCCAGGTCATCACAGGGCTGACACATAGACACAGACAACCAT
>JANZLB010000024.1:66140988-66153662 GCA_026167865.1 Notarius quadriscutis | reverse complement strand
TGATGTTTTAGGTCATATTTATGCAGAAATATAGAAAATTCTAAAGGGTTCATAAACTTTCAAGCACCACTGTAAATCCTATTCAGTCTCTGTGGAGTGGTGGTTAGCTAACGGGAGTTTATACTTGGCTGAAAAAATAAAATTCATGTCTTTATTATAACCTGACCATAAAAAAAAAATAGATGTCTGCTGGTTTGGCGCAATTGCCCAGCAATACTGCCCAAAAAGTTGCCCCGTGTATCATCACCTTGAGGTTTGCGCCATAGTTGCCACCAAGTCATCGTTTTTGTGTTTTTAAATTAATTTCATTTGGTACCAACACTCAAGTGGTGAACAACTTTTTTTGATCCATGTCGTGTTCCATCTCTCCGACACTGACGTTCCACCTTCCTCATCAACCCCAGGCTTGAAACAGGAAAGTACAGTATGGGACCGATTTGACCAGTCTGAAAGTGAAGAGCTCTACACCAGGGTTTGCTAGAAGAAAGCCCCAGACCACCAGGAGGATTTAAAAGTGTGAAATGAGCTTAACTTTGGGGAAAGAACCTCTACGAGAATTTGGTTTTAAGTAAAAAAAAAAAAAAGTGTGGAGGGTTTTTTTTTTTCTTCCTTTGTTTCCTCCTCACTCTACAAAGTTTCTCGTTCAGTAACTGACTTTAATGATCTTACCAAACCCACGCTCTGCCTTTTCAAGATTAATCACTGCAATTGCATATTATTCTTTATTGATTATGTACGCCTCTCTTTTAATATGGCAGGATCCACGGTGGGTGTTTTTTTCTTTCCTCCAGTTTTTCTCCCCACACTCACTTGGCAGGCAACACAAATTAGGTTCCTGTTATTCACAGAAAATTGAGTTAAGGGGGAGGGGAGGGAGAGGGGGAAGAAACATAAGCGTGTAGAAAAATTATTTTACCATGACAAGAAAGATTGGTCCTCACGCTCTTTTCCTTTTCCCCGCTCTGTTTTTTTTTCTGTCTGAGCACTCAGACGCGGTAGAAAATAAATTGGTTGTCAACGCTGATTTTCACCTTCCTAGTTTGACAGCTCTACCCCCCCCCCCCCCCAGCATTTTACTTTTCTCTTGAGTTCGAATGTTCAGGAAATGTCCTCCACTTAGTAAGAGTCTAATGAGAACGCAAAACCTTTTCTTGCCCCAGCTGGTTTGGGTATTGGGGCCATTTCTGATGACCCCTCAGGCCCACCTCAGCCCGTTCCTGCCCGGGGACCTCGACAACTGCACGAGGAGCCTCTGGACGTGATTCTCAGCCCGGAACTGGACAAGATGGTGACGGATGGTGAGGAGCTCTGATTAGTATGCGAACCTGACTAATAAATTTGAGCTGGAAAATTGTTTCTCCCAGTGCCTGCAGTAGTTTCGAGATAAAATTGCGATGCCTAATTCTCAGTAGCTTTAGTGACTGACTCATCAGCGCACCATAACTTCCGATTGACCCATAAATCAGCTACTCCCTGTAATTAATCACAGCTTCCGTCTTCCTTCTGTAAACCTTACCCTGTCAAGCCTCTAATCAGAGTTGGAGGAATTCAGTTCTGGTTTTTGCTGAGGAAGATAAACTGGCTTTGACACGGTGTTGAATACATTTCCATGTAATCCGATGTTTGTGTTTGATTTTTTTTTTTTTTTAGGGGCTATTCTCAGCAAGCTCCAGATTCCAGGTTTGTATTTTTTTTTTCGAAATAATATATAGTAAATGCTGTATATTGGGACATGTTCAGATTGCCTGTACTGTTTTTATGTGTAGCATAAGTTACTACAGGAGTACTTATGATCAATTCACGTGGCCCTCAAGACGCATGTACGCTCGCTCATACTAAAAAATTGTGTGCCGGGAACACACTACAGTTTAATGCAAACTGATTCTTGTAAACACTTGTCCTTGCACAAGTGGCCCTTGAGCAGTAGTGGGTCACGTGACCATAATGCATGGAGGCTGTGCTCAGAACTCAGTAACTTACGACTCCCAGAAGTGTCTCTTCTCTGAGCCGTCTTTTCTTTAAATTGGGTGGTAAAGGGTTAGTAATGATGCATGTCGGTGGCCTTGAATACTAACTAGACCCTCCTGTCTTTATTTAGAACTAGAAGGGAAAGATGTGGAAGACTTGTTTACAGCAGTGTTAAGCCCGAGCACCAATCAGCCGTCTCAACTAGCACAGCCTCCCAACACCATCGCTAACGTGCCAGTCATGACCGTGCCACATCAAGGACCAGGTATCTTTAATCACGTCTCGATATGCCCCGAGTATGGCGGGTAAAAACAAGTTATGATTTTGTTAGAGCAACTAAATCTTGGTTTGGGTTTCAGGAGATAATGCTATGTTCCCTCGCATGCCTGTTATCAATGGTATGATGGGTCCAAACCCGGTCTTTCACACAAATTCCATGATGTCTGGAGCTGGCATTTCTGGCACTTTCCCTCCGGTTCACCGGATGCCTTTTCCTGAAAGTATGAGGTAAGACGAATTACAGCCCACCACTGTTCAATTCTCAAACCTGATTGATTAGCTCATAAGGCCAATTAGCTGTTGCCATGGCGTCCGTCCATAGTTCAGTTAAATCGTATCTCCTCCGTCAGTTCTCCACGGATTTCCGTTCCGATCGATTAGTTTGAAGGAACTCATCACGCCGCACAAAACTTGGTCGTTGCTTTGTCAAGTTTTTTGCTAACGAGTTACTAATTAACGAATTTTCCAGGCCTCTCGTTAGAATTGTATGTCCTCTCTGATTTCTCATCCGATTTCAGTTCTGATTGATGATTTGGGTCGATCTTCTCTTGAGGAACAAAACTTTCCTGTTTACAACTTTGCTTATTTTCAGTTAAATCAGGTCTCCTCCCTCCTTCAGTTCTCCACAGGTTTCCGTTCCGATTGTTTTGTTTGAAAGAACTCATCACTCCGAACACCACCTGGTCATTGTATTGGCAAATTTTTGCGAACGAATTAGTAATCAGGTCACCTGAACGAGTTTCTGGCCCTCTCATTAGAATTGTATCTCCTTTCTCAGTTCTCACCCGATTTCAGTTCTGATCAATGTTTCGGGTCGATCTTCCCTTCAGGAACAAAACTTGGTCGGTTGTTGATTTTCCTGTTGTAAACAGTTTTACATCTTTGTTCATTTTCAGTTAAATCATATCTCCTCCATCAGTTCTCAGTGGATTTCAGTTCTGATCGTTTTATTTGAAAGAACTCGACCTTCTGCACAACACTCGGTCGTTGTATTGTCAATTTTTTGCTAACAAATTAGTAATTAGGTCAACTTAACATATTTTCTTCTCACTAGAATTGTTTCTCCTCTCTCAGTTCAGTTTTGATTGGCGTTTTGGGTCGATCTTCCCTCGGGGAGCAAAATTGAGTCCTTTTGATTTTCCTGTTGTCAACAGTTTGTCGTGGAGGTTGGTCCTCTTTCACGTTGTCACGTTTCAGTTCTGTTTGGTCGTCATGGTTGTTTTGATGGCAGACCAGATGAACCCCTACGTCCTTGACGTTCTGGTTATTAAGCAATATCAGTTGAGATTGTAAGCGCAAGGTCAAAGGCCCTCAAGTGTGATTATTGGTTTTACAAAACAGTTTTGTTAATATTGAGTAAGTGACATTTTGGACGCAATCTGGCCGGTTGTTTGGTTTACTTTTGCTCTGTGAGTGGAAACAGATCCCAAAGAAGCCACACTTACTTTATCAGCTAGCTAGAGTACATTCTTGGTAAAGGCATCTTGTGGTCAAATTGGTATTATCACCTGACGAGCTTTTGTTTAAGTTAAAAGTTAGAATTTTCAGAAATATCATTTGCCATGCCCACTGGTGATGTCGCTAATACTACAGTAGTAACCGTTTTGAGTTAGGAAATAATATTTTGCATGAGTAATATACACTGTGAAGCATCCCAGTGCTGTCATTGCAAAACATCAGCACTCTTGGAATGCTACTTGAGCAATCAAACTAGTGGACCGTAACTAACTGTTTCACAGCTGGGTGTTATTCATTACCGAGAATGGGCATCTTTCAAGAACCACTGCAGTGAAGTCTGGTCGTTCAATAATAAAAGATAATTCAGGAGTCTGTTCTTTCTCCTAAAGGATAACGTAACAGCTTGAGGTGCATCTCTATAGGGAGAAGAAGTTCATCCAGATGGGGGGTGATATGGTGGGTCCCTGGAGTGGTGCTGTCCCTATTCCTGGTCCAGCTCCTCCTGCAGAGCCAGAAACAGATACCATGTCCAACGCCCAGAGGAGTACACTGAAGTGGGAGAAAGAGGAGACCCTCGGAGAGATGGCCACTGTGGCACCTGTGCTCTACACGAACATCAATTTTCCCAACCTGAGAGAGGAATTTCCAGGTGCGTACCTGTTCCCTTGCAATATCTGACTTGGATGTCGTTTGTAACGAGAGCTTGATTGTTTACGTTTTATCCATAGATTGGTCGACGAGGGTAAAGCAAATTGCAAAACTGTGGAGAAAAGCAAGTTCTCAGGAAAGGGCGCCATACGTGGTAAGAGTTCGCATTGTTTTAGAATTTGGATTTGACTTGTATTTGTGACCTTTCAAAGAAAGTGTATTTGTTGGTTTTTATTTTTCTTTTTACCTTCTAGCAAATGGCTCGGGATAACCGAGCAGCCCTTCGCATAAATAAGGTTCAGCTGTCTAATGACACACTGAAGAGACAGCAACAGCAGCAGGCTCCTGACCATTTTGACCCAAGCATGTCCTTGGACACGGAGCAGATCTTCAAAGACCCTCTCAAACAAAAGGAGTCTGAACATGAGCAGGAGTGGAAATTCAGACAGGTGATTGACAGTCCTGGGGTTTTCTCTTCTCTTCTCTTTCTTTTCTTTTCTTTTTTAAATAATGTAGTGCTAAGCTGGGTTTTTACCCATTGATCAAAGCTCTGGCTTTTTTATGAATTGTGATCAGCTCCATCACCCTAACCTTAATTGACTTCATTTGGATTTGCTGTTTGACTAACATCATTAAGTCACCATGTCACTGAAGATCAGGACAAGAGAGGTTGTCAGATGGATTTCGAGCAAAGTTCATGTTTAGGTCAATTGAATCCAGACAGCAGTTTGAGGAAAATCAAATTGTTTTTTGTTTTTATCAGCAGGAGGACTAAATTGGTTACTGTTTTAGATTAACATGCTATCTGGGTAATAAGCCTAAAATGAAATTGCCTGTAGTTCTGAATGCTGGGAAAAAAAAAAAAAAAATCATAGCATGGAAATTCCCCCCATTGTAAAAGTTTTCTGCAGGGTTACCTCGACTGTGCATGATGGGTATTTTCTGTAAAGCCGACATGGCCTGTAGCAAAATATTATGTAAATGCATGGTTAAGTGGCTATTTCTTTCTTTATATTTGGAATTGCCATACAGTCTACTAATTCTTAATTTGCATTTAAAAGGGAGAGTTAAATCAGATGTTGGGACCCCTTAAGAAGCAGCAGGAAAAGGTCCCAAAAAGCAAAGCCATAAAATCAACAAATAAAGACGTCCTTTTTGGACATTCCAACCAAGCATCTATAGCTGCAGGATGTGGAAAAAAATCTCTGGTAAGATCCCAAAGCGAGGAACAGTTTTGGCATTCATCTGCCAAGAAGCAATAAAGACAAATTTATAAGATGCAGGAAACAATGCAGAAGGTTGAGTTGTAGAGGGAATATATTTTTACTGGTGTATTTTCCCTTGACCCGAAGCATAGGTTTTGGCCTTTTAAAAAAAAAAAAATTGTCATCGTGATATTGTTATACACATTAACATTTTCCCTGCATGTCTTAACAATTCATTTTAAATGCTCAAAACTTATTTAAGGATTGAGGGGAAAGAGCATTTTTGCCATTAGATAAACATAAAATTCAGTCTTAACTGCTTCATCAACTGAACTGTTTCATTTGCTTTCTGGTTTCCATGGCAGCAAATGAGACAAAAGAGCAAACAGCAAGCGAAGATTGAAGCCACACAGAAGCTTGAGCAGGTTAAAAATGAACAGCAGCAACTGCAACAGCAACAGCAGCAACAGTTCAGTGGACAGTCAAGTGGAGATGCCCCCAACAGTGGGAGTAAAAGTCCCATGACACCGCAGCCCACCAGTGGAGGCAACACGTCCCCGCTACAGTCCACGGCAATCAAGGATACCTTTGTGAGGCCCCAACATCCTGGCACGCCAACCTCAAGCTCATCTTCAGATGATGTGTTTTTGCGTCCCCAACTGCCACCTCCGTCATCGGCAGCCAAAACTCCCACCCAGGATACTCAGTACCCACAGGGGTCGTCATCGTCTCAGCCTCAGTCTCCTCAGATGTTTTCTCCAGGTTCATCCGGCTCCCGTCCATCTTCTCCTTGGGATCCATATACTAAAATGGCAGGTACTCCTCGACCCCCACCATCGGGATCAAGTACACCTCATAAATGCTCGATATCTGACATGCAGGAAAGGGGCAGGCCTTCTCCAGCCCACGAGTCCTTTGGTTCACCAACACCTGTGAATGCTGACATGTATTCAAAGCCACCAGGCACACCCAGGCCAGCAGACCCATTTGTGAAACCCCTTGGTCCTCCCCGGCCTGTGTCCGTATCAGAGCAGCAACAGCATCTTCAGCAACAACAGGGTAGATACATGTTGGTGAATACTACATCCGGAGATTTCACCAGGCCGAGTCAGAGATCAGAGACATACCAGCGAATTCCTCCACGTGTGGTGCTATCAGACCCTTTCTCAAGGCCACTGACAGCACCCATTCCTGGAAGTAATGAAGCTGGCTCTGTGCCGCTTTTTAAAACCCCCATGCCTCCCTCACATCCTCCTCAAGACTCCTTCAGCACAGGACAGCTAAGCATGAGACGTGGATCCTCAGATGGCTTTAGTCCAGGTCAGCAAACTGATCCTTATGCACATCAACCTCTCACCCCTCATCCATCATTGGGAGATGCTTTCAATACTGATGGCAGAATGATGCGCCAGGCTTCAGGAGGTCACTTTGCACAGCCTTTGCCAGTGACCAGGCATCCTCAAAGGGATCCTTATGCACAAGCACCATCTACACCTAGACCAGAATACTCTTCACAAATGGCTGATCCCTATTCTCAACCACCTGGTACTCCCCGACCTCAGGAACCCTGTGTCCAGCCTCCTGGTACTCCAAGGTCACATTCTGATCCGTTTTCAGTGCCTCCTTCTACACCTCGACCTATAGAACAGTTTTCTCAGGCACAGTCATCTAGCTGCAGACAGTCTCCATCTCACCCTATGGATCCATATGCCCAGATGCCAGGTACTCCAAGACCAGCAGCAGGAGAAAGATACTCTAAATCCCCAAGTAATCAGAGAAATGCAGACGCATACGCACAGGTTCCTGGAACACCTCTGCCCACTAAATCAGATCCATATGATCAACCACCTGGAACACCAAGACCAGTTCTCAATGACCCATTTGCTCAACCTCCTGGAACCCCAAGGCCAGGCCCTGTGGTTCATACCTCAGATCCATTTAGCCATCAGGTTCAAAACAGGATGACTGATCAGTTTGCTCATCCAGTTGGTCCAGGTTCTCAAACCCCTAAACATCCGGGCATTTCAGATGAAAACTTTTCCTTGCCACAGACCAATACTAATCAAACCCCTATACATGATCCCTTTAAGCAAGTACCTATGACCCCATGTCCACAGTCAGGTGAAAGGCTGGCTCCAGCTACAAGCAGCTCTTCTGATGCTCAGAACCCAATGCAACCATCACTAGGGGATACAGAGGAAAAACTTAAACAGGTAAAATCTTATAAACTATTTATTTTAGTTATCTGATGCTAATCAAACTCTCTTCTCTTATTATATGTGTGGGTTTTTTTGTTTTGTTTGTTTGTTTGTTTTCCCTGTTCTTAGCGTCAGCGACTACGTCAGTTGATCCTGAAACAGCAGCAGCAAAAGAGTGCTATCAGACAGGAGAAAGGACTTCAAGAGGCTACTGGTACTCCTACACCTGGCACTCCATTGCACTGGTCACAGGAAGATTCTGTACAACAAGGCGATGCATTTTTAGGTCGCCCTCCACCCCCATATCCTGGAACTGTGAGAGCTTCACCAATGCATGGAGGTCAGAGATTTCCTGGACCTTTTCCTGGTGATCACCGAGCACCATTCCCTGATGAGTCTCGTTGTCCTCGGCCTCAGTTTTCCAGGGATATGAGCAATATGATCATGAGACCACAAGGGTCTAGGTGAGGTATTTCTTCTCTTAAATGAAGTATATAGAATTTTGAGCATCCAAGGTTGTGAAATCATAATTAATTTTCCTTATTTTATCTTACGTTTCATTGAAATGTTTTTAATAGGTTTGGATTTCCATCTGGTGCAGCAGGTCAGGAGTCGTTCCTCCGGCCACCTCACCAGATGCAAGGCGGACCGATGGTTGATGTACCACCACAGATGAGAAGGTCTCTGTCAGTTGATCTAGGTAGATCAATGGGAGGCAACCCTCAAATGGGCCCTCCCCAACACTTTCCACCACGGGGCCTTCCAGTGCAACAGCACAACATAATGGGCCAGCCTTTTATTGAGCTTCGGCACAGAGCACCAGAGAATAGAGTCAGGCTACCATTTCTGCCACCCGACATCTTGGACCATCCAAATCATTCCCAAAGATCTTCTACCAGCTTAATGGGAGGGCAAAATATGGCCTTTCCTGGGACCCAGGGTCCACGGCCTCCAATTCCAGTGGTGAGTCAACCACAACAAGGATCTGTTGGGCACTTGCAAATGTCGGCAAGCATGGAGAATTTGCATCAGCAAGCAAATATGCCAGAGAATACAGCTCCACAGCATCCTGCACTATCAACCACAGTCATTCATTCAGTTAGTGGTGAAGCACTTAATTCTACCCAACCAACACTTCTAGCTGAGACAGTCCCAGGTCCAACAGAAGAGATCCCATTGCCTTGCGGTGATGGAATAGAGAAGTTGGATGCAGATGATTCGGCAGTAAAGGACCTTGAGGATGTAGAAGTTAAAGATTTGGTTGATGATGATTTGGAAAACTTAAACCTTGATGCAGATGATGCCAAGGATATAGATTTGGAAACAAATGACCTTCACCTTGATGATTTCATTGAATCTGGGAAATTTGACCTCCTTGCTTATGCTGATCCTGAGCTGAATCTCGAGGACAAGAAGGATATGTTCAATGAAGAGCTAGATCTGAGTGACCCCATAGAGGATGATCACGGGGAAACCTCTGTCCTTCAGAACGTGCTGTCTGAGAAGAAATCTCCTCAAACCGTGACTAAATCGGAGAATGCTGAGCCACCTTCTCATGGCAAACCGGAAGAAAACCTAGAAATGGAAAGTGCTGGTGGTCTCTTGACAACAAGCAATACAAAAACAGAGGTCAAACAGGATTCAGTCATCAGTGAGGACCACTCTGTTGGTGACAACAGATCTCTAGACAGTAAAAATAGTCAAGGAGAAATGTCGACTCTATTTGAGGGATCGCCTCAGCAGATCGGTCTGTCAAATGCAGGGGTCCCTTCTGGTTCTGCTCCAGTGCTGTCTAGCCTTTTAACCAAAGAGAAACTTGATGACTCTGGGATTGGCCCTGTAACACCCCCTCACCAAGGTCCAGAACTTCAACCCAGCATGGGCATGATGTTGCAGGGACAAAGCAAGGACCATGAGATGAACCCTGCAATGACGGTGGGACACAGAATAGATGCATCGCTTGCTCATGGAACACCACTGGGAAACCCAAATACGTTGCCACTTGGCGGTCAGCAATTACCAGTCCAAGGATTTGGAACTTCACCAGGCCAGCAAGTGGACATAAACCTGCCCATGCTGAGTGGCCAGCAACCTGTCCCCCACGCTCTTCATCCACAGGCCCAGCAGGTGATGTATCCACAGGGGTCCATAGGGCAGCAAGGCCCAAAAATACAACAGAGCCAGCCAAACAGGCCACTTCTCTTAGACGAGCAACCCCTTCTTCTGCAAGATCTGTTGGATCAGGAAAGGCAGGAGCAGCAACAACAAAGGCAGATGCAGGCTATGATTCGCCAGCGCTCTAACGACCCCTTTTTCCCTAATATTGGTAAGGCTTTTACTGTTTAAATACTGATCATTCATTAATATGGAAGTCAAAGGAATGTAAAACCCCATCTTACACCTGGTCGTTTCATGCATCTTGTACCTGGATTGTATGCTGCTAAAATTTTAACCACATTCATTTACTCTCGTAGTAAAATCAACTGGTCAGACAGACTGAATTCTAATTGCTGGCTTATTAGAACACAAGCCTCAATGTTATTACTCGTCGTATAGTTTCTTTATATACAAGCTGGTGTAAGTCACTTTTTTTCCCCATGCCGTTTTTAAAGGCACTGACTGAATAATTCATGGAAGATGTACGTAATCTATTGGGAGTGGCTTTGGTTGTCAGTTGTGACACATTGGACATATTTTTTTTCCATGTAGCTAGATTGTGTCTCAGACCACTACCTGAAACCTTTTCACATGCATTTTGGGTGCATTTACACTTTTTATTTTTATGTAGATCAAGTTTTGATGGTTAAGACCCATGAAATTGATCAAGGCTAAACAGTGTTGCATATTCCAGTAACTGCAATGTTTTTGTCTTCCCTGGATTTATTATTATTTTTATTTGTGTAGACTTTGACGCTATTACCGACCCCATCATGAAGGCCAAGATGGTGGCCCTGAAAGGAATTAATAAAGTGATGGCACAGAATAGTATGGGAATGACTCCCATGGCCAGGTAAATAACCCTTCACAAAGCTGTACAATTGAGGCCAAAGGTTTACATACACCTCTCAGTTTTTCACAACACCACACATTTCAAGTTGCCCTACATTTCTTTTGGCACGTCACTTCGGTAGGACATCTGTTTTGTTCGCGTCTTAGATGCGTAACTTTAAAACAAACGATTAGAGACAGATTTATTAAATATTTTATTCGCTATATCATAATTCCAATTTACATACAGTTTTTAGAAGACTGGAAGATTCCATAAATTGGCGTAATGACTTTTTGAAGCTTCCGAGTGACCAGTTGTAATAATTAGGAGTTAATGGAAGTGCAGCTGTAGAACACCATCCCAACTGTGAATCATGGGGTTGACAGCATCATGTTGTAGGGGTGTTTTGCTGGAAAGAGGGCTGGTGCGCTTCAGGAAGAACGATTATCTAGAAATACTGAAGACAGACATTGTAATAAGTGGTTTAAAGACAGCAAAGTGAAAGTATTGGAGTAGACATTACAAAGCCTGAGCTAAATCTCATAGAAAATTTGTGGACTGAACATGCATGTCAAGGCATACAAGTTGCACAAATTCGGTGTGGAAGGGCGGGCGAAGGTTCTGCCGGGGAGGGCGGGCGAAGGTTCTGTTGGGAAGGGCGGGCAAAGTGTTGTAGGAACCTTGTGGAATGCAACCCCTGAGTGTTTGATGCAAGTTTAAATACCAACAAACTGTATCTACATATTTGCCCCACTGAAAATCTGTTATAGTAAGTGAAATCTGAAATAAATCTTGCTCTTATTGAGAAATCGTCTCTTATGGAAATAAAGTAGATACCCTAATTGGAGCACAGGAAGTGTATGGTAACGTGAAATGTATGGGCTTGTGAAAGTGAGTTTAAATGCATTTCTGAATTTAGACTAGGTGTGTGTAAACTTGTGGCCTGAACCGTATCGTAAACCTCCATTTTACTCAAGTCTTGGTTATTTACTACGCTGACATTTGTTCCCAAAGGAGCTATGATGTTACTGTAAATGTAAGAATGTTAAAGCTTTATTTCACTTTAGAGATTACTTACCAGAACAATGTATAAACAAGGGGAGTATTTTGAAAATTTGGTGTCGCTTCTTACCGGTCAGAATGCAGCAGATGCCTGGAGCACATGGACCAGAAGCAGCGGGGTTCCCCCAGCATGCTTTTGGACAGGTAGTGCATGCATAAGCCTGCATTTGTTATATTTTCACTTGTATAATATGGCAGCTGCTAAGCCATTTACACCGCTTTGCTTTTAGGACGGGAAGCTAGTGCCACAGCTGACGAGGCCGAACCCTCCGAGTTTTGGACCTGGATTTGTCAGTAAGTGTTTGTCTTTATAGTTTAGCATGAAGCTGTTTATTTTGGGATGCGATGAAAGCTTTTCCTGTCATAACACCTCACCCCACCACCCTTTTCAGATGATGCCCAGAGAAAGCAATACGAGGAGTGGCTTCAAGATACTCAGCAGCTTCTTCAAATGCAGCAGAAGTTTTTGGAAGAACAGATCGGGGCCCACAGGAAATCCAAAAAGGCCCTCTCAGCAAAACAGCGCACAGCGAAAAAGGCAGGCCGTGAGTTCCCTGAGGAAGATGCCGAGCAGCTGAAACACGTGACTGAGCAACAGAGCGTGGTTCAGAAACAGCTGGAACAGGTAGAGTAGCTCGCACGGTGATGGACCTTTCAGACAAGTTTGCTCTTTGAATTTATTTTTCTGACTTCATTTCCAAAAAATATAGTGACCAGCATTCAGTCAAATCAGTAGTATTTGTAAGTAGAGTATCTATACAGCGATGTTTTAAAGTTTGTGAACCCTGTAGAATGTTCTATATTTCTGCATAAACATCAATAGAAGTCCTAAAAGTAGATAAAGAGAACTCAGTTTCATAAATAATA
>JANZLB010000024.1:60362834-60376808 GCA_026167865.1 Notarius quadriscutis | reverse complement strand
GATAGGCTCCAGCTTGCCTGCGACCCTGTAGAACAGGATAAAGTGGCTAGAGATAATGAGATGAGATGAGATAATTTCGGCTTAGCATCCACTGAAGTGATGTTAAAAAAAAAGAACTAAACATAGACTGTTAAGACAGCCTTGGTCTATTAATCCATGTGCAACTAAAAGGTATAAATGAGAAATACTATTCAATAAATTTCTCCAGTACTTTTTCCTTCCGCTTGACAAGGTCACTCCAGACTTCTCTATTCCCAGCTCCTTCTGGGAGGATATTCCCAAGCCAAATATGAGGTATAATCTCTCCAACAAATCCTGGGTCTGCCTCGGGGTCTGTGCCCAGTGGGACATGCCTGATACAGCTCTAGCAGGAGCCAGCTCTTGATTCAGCTCTTGTAAATTGGCCATACCACATCAAATGTCTCTTCTCAGTTCATCATCAACCCTGCAGAGAATCCCTATTTCCTCCACCTGTACTTGCAACCTTATTCTTTTGCTCACTACCCACAGCCCATGACCACATTTAGGATAGGGATCTAGGCTGACCAGTAAACAAAGAGCTTTGCTTGCAAAATGAACTCCTTCATAACCACAGACCTATACAGTGACTGTAACACTGACCCAATATTTTGGTTAATCACACAATCTCTTGTGTATAGTAATGCAGTATTTTACTTTCGGAGCTTTCCCCTCAACACATTTTATTAAAATTTTGATTGGATTCAAGTTGACATTATTTATATTTTCTCCTATTTCCTTACCTCCCACCCACTAATCAGCTCTCACCAATCAGCGATTTTAACAACAAACATTGTCGCAAAGCAGCTTTACAGAAAACTAATGACTTTAAACATAAGCTAATTTTATCCCTAATTTACCCCTGATGAGCAAGCCTGTGGCGACGGTGCCAAGGAAAAACTCCCTCAGATGACATGAGGAAGAAACCTTGAGAGGAATCAGACTCAAATAGGAACCCATCCTCATTTGGGTGATAACAGATAGCATGATTATAAATAACTCACTTCTATAACTATGTTCTATATAGTCACAAAGTACAATTGTATAACCAGGAAATTCATTATACTTTTAGCACAAAGTCTATTTTGTTCAAGTTATCAACTGTTCATTGTGCATGACAACTGCAGTCCTAAAGTTATCAAGGTAATTGTAGTCCTCAGCCATCATAGCAAAACTGTAAGTGTCCAGAGCCATCTTCCAAGTGCAACTTTCGACTGTCCATATGGAGCCATCCTCCACAGGATCAATGTGATGAGACTCCTGCCAGATGTAGGGCATCAGGATGGATCAGGCAGGTCCAAGGAGTAGAACAACATCATGAACATCAAAAGCAACATACAACAACTATGAGGGTGAAAGCTATCATGGTACCTTTGAGACACATGACGCCACCCAGCCACATCTTTTTTAAACTGCTGCTCACGTTGCATCACTTGGGGTGGTGGTGGTAACACACTCGGAGGAAAGCGCTATTTACTCCCTTCCATATACATGCATGAACAGATAGCCATGATTGTCCAGTGTCACTGTGAATAACAGCAGAAAGAAAGAAATGCCATCCCTCTTACCTTGAAAGCATGGCCAATTTTGCCCTTTTGGCTCCTGACCATGGATGGATGGATGGATGGCTTTGGCCTTGTTGGGATTCAAACTTGATCTCTGGATGATAGAGCAAATGGTTTTCTTCTACTAAATGCTGAATTACTGGCTATACATTATGGAGCTTTGGGTTAACTATGGGTTTAAAGCGGTGGCATGGTGGTGTAGTGGTTAGCACTGTCGCCTTACAGCAAGAAGGTCCTGGGTTTGAGCCCAGTGGCCGATGAGAGCCTTTCTGTGTGGAGTTTGTATGTTCTTTCCATGTCTGCATGGGTTTCCTCCGGGTGCTCCAGTTTCTCCCACAGTCCAAAGACATACAGGTTAGGCTAACTGGTGGCTCTAAATTGACCATTGGTGTGAATGTGAGTGAATGTGAGTGTGAATGCTACGTGTCAGCCCTGCAATGATCTGGCGACTTGTCCAAGGTGTATCCCACCTCTCGCCCGTGGTCAGCTGGGATGGGCTCCAGCTTGCCTGCAACCCTGTACAGGATAAGTGGCTATAGATAATGGATGGATGGGTTTAAAGCATTAGTGACAGAAGAAAGTTCTGGATCTGGCCAATTCTTCGATTCATTCATCTTCAGTTTGTGCTTTATCCTGGTGAGGGTCACGGTGGATCCAGAGTCTATCCCAGGACCACTGGGGGTAAAGTTGAATATTTCAGAAACTGCTGATCTCCTTTATTGGTGTAAACCCCAAATTCACACACCTAGGGGCAATTTTGTACAGCCAGTCCACATACGAGCATGTTTTTGGGAGGTGGGAGAAAAGTGGAAAACCCAGGCAGAACATGTGAACTCTATAGCACACTGAGAGTAACCTCATCTCATCTCCTCTAGCCGCTTTTTTTTTTTAAAGATATTTTTTGGGCTTTTTTCACCTTCATTATTGGATAGGACAGTGTAGAGACAGGAAATGAGTGGGAGAGAAAGAGATGGGGAGGGATCAGGAAATGACCTCAGGTCAGAATCAAACCCGGGTCCCCGGATTTATGGTATGGCGCCTTATCCACGACGCCCCCATCTCTAGCCACTTTATCCTTCTACAGGGTCGCAGGCCAACTGGAGCCTATCCCAGCTGACTACGGGCGAAAGGTGGAGTACACCCTGGCGAAGTCATCAGATCATCACAGGGATGACGTATAGAGACAAGCAACCATTCACACTCTCATTCACACCTATGGTCAATTTAGAGCCACCAATTAGCCTAACCTGCCTGTCTTTGGGGAAACCCGGAACACCCGGAGGAAACCCACGCAGACACGGGGAGAACATGGAAAATCCACACAGAAAGGTCCCCATCGGCCACTGGGCTCAAACCCAGAAGCTTCTTGTTTTGAGGTGACCGTGCGAACCACTACACCACCGTGCCGCCCCAGGGCAGAAACAGCCCTACTGAAAACTTCTTTAAGTCAACATTTCTACTTTATCAATATTTAGAACTCTATATAAGAATAATCTCCTAAATCCTATTTTAACCCCTGAACATGACACCATTTGAACACAGCATTACATTCATATCATTACTTGGCAAGTTGCATAAATGGAGCTCTCTTTTATCTTTCTTTAAATATTCCCTCGACTTAAGCGTTGATACTTCAAACAGAGTGCTTTTTGCCCCTTGACATCGCCCTCTGGCAAAGACATGCTTTGATGCTGTGACATTGACTCTAATTTTGACGTAATCTATGCTGTGGCACACCTTTGGACTTATCAAGCAAATACATGGCACCAAATATGATGAGACTTGGCAAGCTGCTTGCTTTGTTCGGCATGAAAAGGTCAACACTACTTTGTGGATAGTGCAGAGGGAATCTGGCTAGATCCCATGTTCGGCTCTGAATTACGATGAGGTGAAATGGTGTAGCGACCTATCTTTATTAATGTATCTCTTGTGCATTAGGTTAAGAGGTACGTCATGTGGTTTAAGGCTTGGATGTGATTTATCAGCAAAAGGGTAATCCAGGATTTTGAGGATTCCCCAAGATAAATGTGGGAAAGTGAGCGACTTGGACCAAAAATATGCAAAGAAAAGCTGTTTTTTTTTGGTGTAACTTTCATGTGATCGTAATTTTATCACCCTTAGTATGAATCACAGGAGACACAGTCAAAGTCGTAAAATGTAACAACACCTCTATCCAGTTGGAATTCTCTTCTTTAATGATTCATTCGGGCCCGTCTTGACCTTTTATGGCTTGATGTACAGTATCTATGCAGCTATCTGGTGCTGCATAACAAAGCCTGAGATATCAGTACCTTGTAGATAGAGGAATGGAAGATGAAAGCTAGCGGTATTTATTGGCAAAGCACTCAGAAACACACACACAAAATGCATTACTTGTCCCTGGAATAAGCAATAGTGGATTTCCATTTTCACATATTAGCTATTCTACAGTTTAATTATAATACCCTGACTCGAAGAAAACAAATTTTGCATGCACCATCCAATTCATATGACCTACATTTTAATAATTATCTGCAAAGCCCCTTTGATTAACGTTCAATGGGGAACATTATCTTATTTGTATCAAATAATCATCTAACAGCCATGTAAATACATGATGCTAATTAAGTGCCAAGGGCAACCCCTGATGCTGATGGGTAATTTGGGTGGCTTTGATCGTGAGTGGTCTCCGTGTTGACTGCAGGGAGAACCAGACTCCAGGAAGCTGAGAATTTTTTATTTTTTTTTTTTCAATATTTCGGGACAGAGCCTTGTAAACACATTCCTGTGCTAACTTTGGCAACGAGGTTGTTGGGTCAGGTTTCCTATTTTAGACTCTGGATTGTCAGAAGGTGCAATTTGCCATCTATTCCGGAGAAGCAGGAAAGCACATTTTGTGTTTTGACAGGGCTGCGTTAGACCTCATACATACACACACACACTCTTAAGTGCTGGAAATTTATAAGCTACTTTCATTTGTTGATATCTTGCTCAGATCCAAAGCTGGCAACAGCAAGAAAATTCGAGCATGCATTGGGAAAAATGTAAACGTTACCACAAAAATGCCCACTTAGTATAAATCGGTGGATGAGAGAGCTATTATTTTTTCCAGAGTTACAGCAAGGAATGGCAAAGCGACGTTGATGTCATGTGATTGCTACTGGATATTTAGTAGCTTCTCCATTTTTTAATGACTAAAGAAACCACAGTCCTGCCTTCTTGTTTTCTCTTGGCTCATAAGTCCCAGACTCATCAAAATTCACCAAGGTAAAGTCGACGTAAAGGAAAAATAACTAGACAGATACTGTGACTAAAGTCACAGTGATTTGCGCTAGATGACCTGAACAAAATAATAAAAGAAACTGATTGAAAAAATCATGAAAATTGACAGAATTATAAGTGATTGAAAAAAAAAGCACCTGTTTTTCATGGATCATTCCAGTTCAGTGATCCAGATCAGTACCAAAAGTCATAGCAAGTTAATTCAGCCCAGAGGTATTCCTCATGTGAAATTTGGTGATGATTGGTTGAAAATTGAAGAGAAATAGTGTCCTAAAAATTGTAGGAGGATAATAATAATAATAAGTAGAAAGATCCTGAGTGAGAGTAACAATTTGCGCTACCGCTGCTAGCACAAATTAAACAACTGTTTCCTGAAGTAAATGTGTCTTTCACGTCGCATGTCTTTTCCTCTTCAGTGAGTCGACTTTTATATTGTTTCGCTAAAAACCAAAGCAAGAAAAAAGCAAGATGTAAAATAAATAAATCAATCATAAACGCTACATAAATCTAAAACCGTAGACGTCAGAACTTGTGCATATCGACCGCAAGGAATTGAAGCAAAACAAGAAGCAAATGATGTCTGATAAGAATTTCTTATTATTCCAATAAAAAATACATTCATACAGAAATAGAACAATTTTGCAAAACAATTTCAAATAAAATTTATATAAAGAAGGAACAAATAAAAATCTTAGAAAATGCTTTTTTTGTATCTCATTTCTAACTTATCTCTTTTCAATTTTGTACAAATATTCAATAGACAACAGGAGAAGGTGTGAGAGGAAATGTGTGATAGAAAGCGTTGGTTATAGTTACAAGCAAAAAAAAAAAAAAAGAGATGGGAGGCTTGATTAAGGCTCGATTACCGCTTAAATGCTGCTGCCCACTCTTTCCAAAAGACGATGTACTGTTCTTTTTGCTCGCTAAAGCCTTGCTGATTGGATTTTATAGCAGTTTGTTCATGCTGATCCTCCTGCAGTGATCTGATCTAAAATTCATGTGTGTCTGCTGCTCGATTCCAGTAAGTCCCTGATATTATATACGCAGTATTACTGTCTGGTGAGCTTTGTCAGGGTTTTTTTTTTATTTTTTTATTGCCACTACATTACAGGAATGCATGGCATGCATGATATTCAGGTATTGGGATTGCAATTGATTGTAATCCTTGGTAAAGATTTTGATCTCACGGAGAAAAAAAAAAAAAATGCTTACAGGACATCCAGTGAAGCTGTCTGATAAACCAAAAGGCTTCAGTTCAACATCTGTAAATTTACATTGTAGGGGATGAAAAGAAGCGATTCATCTTGATCTTTCTGGATGCCTGCTCTCTGTTTCAATAATACTGTTGCCAGGCTAAAACAACGCCGTCCAGACAGGTCAATAGCGAACTGTCGGAGTCAGCAGTCTGTGGCAGAATGTGTGCCAGCAAAGCCTTTAGTAATTCATTACACCGATGCGCTACAAGGCGAGGCCTGTCCTGCTAGAGCTTGTTAATTACAATAAATCATTATTTTTTTTTCCCCCCTTTCTCTCCATCTTGGTTCCAGGGTAGACAAGTCCAGGCTTCTGAACTGTGGTGTCAAATGATAGCAAAGCAGCTGTGTAATTTTCCCAGTTCCCCTTGAGCCTTATTGCACAAGTAGCAGTATTTCTGTAGTTACCAATGATTTTTTTTTTTTTTAAATGTCCATTTTAAAAAGCATTCATTACACATAATGCACTGTCGTAAACTGTCCATAAGTGCTTGTATTTCGTCAACGTTAATGAGTAAATTAAGCCTTTCTCCATATAATAGAGAAAGAGCGGCCACTTTTGAAAAAGAAAAGGTGCATTTTCATGGGAAATGGAGCCTTAATAAAGCTAAGTTCACTCATACAAGACAAGCGTGACCCCCAAGACCAATCTATTCCACAGGACAAGGTCACTTGCATAAGGCACCATTAAGGTCAACAGTGCATTAATAACAGGTAAAAATGGAAAAAAAAAAAAAAAGAGAAAGAGAGAGATGGAGGGAAGAAAGAACAGCAGTCCTCGATGACTCGGAGACGTGTGAATAAAATAAAATGCTAAGCAATAGTGGTTTTCCTCAAAAAAAAAAAAAGCATCAATGACAGGATTTAAAGAGAAGAATCATCAATCCATTTATGTACAATATATTGTAACATTTAACCATTCGTATTTAGCTGCACTTTATTGGAATCTATTAGCAGTCCTGATAACAAGGAACAGGAAAAAATAAAAATAAAGAGTACAAACCCTAATACCATGCAACACCTGTCTATGATAGTGAAGTTATAGTTTTGTGTTTTATCTCTAAGCACACAGCTTATACAATGGACAACGAAAGAGCTTTTTTGTAGCCTGTCGATCAACAAGCTCCCGAACACATTGCACATTTAGTAGCTGCACCAAACACACAAAAAACAAAACAAAAAAAACCTTTCATTCATGAAGGGCCTCTGTCGAGCCTTCAACTGCAGAAAGGGGTGGGATTAGCAGGGACGGGGGGGTGGATGGTTGATAAGGGGTGCATTTAGATGTAACCAAAGTCCCATCATCCTTTTGAGAACACCTAGCCTGGGGGAAATGGGGCAAGTCCTGGCTTCTACACCGACACTGATCAGAAACACTTTCTCCCCATCACAGGCTTGCAAGGGAAAAGAGGGGGGAAAAAAAAAAAAAAATTCTCCCATACCACTCAGTCTGCAGCAACACACTGGTACCCCTCTCCCACAACTCACACACTAATACACTTATCCTCACACACTGCGAGCTCACGTTCACCCCAGACAGGCTTTTTTTTTCTTTTAATAAGTACCAGTGTATTGGTTGTCCAGGAGCTGTCCCAAAACAACATGCACCACATGACACACACCATCATTCACCATTCATTCTTTTTTTTTTTTATCATCATCATCATCATTTTGTCCTAAAGTCCTTCATTCTTTGCTTTTCTTCTTTTTTGCACGTGATTTCATCCCTCTCCATTTTGTGTTTTTAATTTTTTTTGTGGGTTTTTTTTGTATTATTTTTTTTTTCCACAACCGCTCAGTAGGCCTTTCTCCCCGAGATTCCCGGAGGCACAGGGTACGGTGCAAAATGGCATGCTTTGGCTGGACACACACTCCTCCCCCTGATGAGGGCAGGGCAACCAGGAGGCTGGTCACGATACAACGAGAGCAAATCCGCACTTGCCACGACCTGCTCAGAGGTGCCTCTTCATGTGCAGGGCCAGATGGTCTGACCTGGAGAAACACCTGGAAGAGGAGAAAGAACATTAGTGTCACTGGTGATGTCAAGGATATCCACAGTGGGCTTCAGTTTGGACAGTTTTATGGAAACAAATATGAATACAGATCATATGGACAGTGTGGTGCTGCCTAGTGCATTCATAACATCCTTAGGTAGTTGCCTGGTCAGGATTGCGGTGGTTTAAATTAGTGTAATAGTTTATATTTTGGCAAAGAGACACATCTAAAGTTTCACGGGCAATTCGAAGCCAAAATGGGGAAACGCCATGGCTTAATGGTTGAAGAAGCAGCTTTGGAACCAAAAGGTCATCAGTTCGATTCCCAGGAACGGCTGAAATGCACTTGAGTCCGGATATGTTGCATGTCGCTCTGGATAAGAGCATCTGCTAAATGCTAGTAATGTAAAATAATAACCGGGTTTAAAAATAAATAAAGCAATGAAATGACAGGGGGGGGGGTCCCTACGTACAGCTCTACTTGAGAGCAATTATGAACTTGAGTGATGTAGCTGAGGTTGAGGAACTGTCTTAGGGTGCATATAATTAGGCCACGCCCACTTCAGGTTTACAACCGGACAGATATTTGAAGCCGTAAACAGATTCAGACAGCGTTGAGGTTTTATATCCTGAATATAAATATATATATACAATCCAGGAAGTAACAGCAGTGTATTTCGGTAATAGTAATTCTTCTTCTTTTTTTTTTTCTATATCACATCACATCACGTGTGTGCATGTGCTACAACCTGAGAAACACTCTGCTTGCACATCTGATGGACTTTTATTTAAAACGCCCCATCAGTGTCTTTACACATCGCAGTGACATGCTTTTTTTCTTTTTTTGATGCAACCGGGGAAGTTGAGCAAGAGAATACGTCTTTTTCAATGCTCAAAACAGGAGAAGTGATGCTATAAAAGCAGGGATGGGATTGTAACTCTGTTCAAATACTCGGCACATTCGCTCATAAAACCCAGTCAATATCAATATTCAGGAAATACGACACTGTTGTCATTGCTCTTTGAAACACTTAATCCGATTAGGCAATTAAGTGATGAAATCCGAGCATAATGTGACGACTGCCATCGATGAACAGATAAAAAGGAATCAATGGAGAACGGAGGATTGCGAAATCTATTGTATTTCGTGTTGGCGCACATCAAAGGCGCAGGCAGGCTGCTGTGAGAAAAGAGGAAAAAAAAAAAAAAAAGCATACGGGATGCGATAACACAGAGAACATACCTGTCACAGTGACTGCATTTAAATGGCTTTGCACCCGTGTGCTTCCTGAAGTGTCGGGTTAGCTCATCGCTGCGCGCAAAGCGCCACACACAGCCTTCCCAAGAACACCTGTACGGCTTCTCACCTGCAAACAAAACACGCACACACACCTTTAGGGAAAACGATAAAGATTTCAAAAAATAAATAAATAAATAAATAAATGCTATCGTGAGTAAATTCGTTATAGCACACAGAGGTTCAGGTTGGATTGCTTCATGACTTTAAACACAAACATCATCTAAATGAACAAATGAGATCAGCAAACAGGATCAGTTTCACTCCGACAAGGTCTTTTAAAAAGGGAGAAAAGGAATGATAGGCCACCCGGTTCCCCTATTCAAACATCCGTCCCTTTCCCATGACGAAACATGTTTTGGTAGAACAGGTTCCTTTCCTCCCTCTAGGCCTCTGCCCCGTCCTGTCCTCTCCCCTCCTCCTCCCGCCCTTGGGGCATAGCCACATTCCAAACAGATTAAGTCACTGTTTAGCCATGCAGTCATGTGAGGCAAATATGCCAGGAGAGTCAATGCTCTTGCAGCTGAGGGAAAAAGGCTGACTGAACTCGCAGCATTGTTGCGCAACTACTCAAGTGGAACTGATAAATGGCCACCCAAATGTGAAGTTTCAGTCTCCGTCTCGTCATGATGACGTGTATTGTCCGACTCACATTTTGAAACAAACTTTAACATCACTTCGAACGCGAGGGGTTACTTATTTACAGGGCTTGTCATGATGAGGAAAGGAAAACAAGCAACGAAACAAAAACAAACAGCAGGGGCATTCCAACTGGAAAAATACTGGTATGAGTAACAAAAGCAAGCAAGACCTGTTGAAATGAACCTGTTGGAATGCCCCTTCGTCCAACTCCGCACTCTTGTTAAACTGGAAAATACCCCAATACTGGTACCAACAAACGTACAGTCATCATCCATTCCTAAGACAAACACACACGCACGCACAGGAAACATCTACAGTCTTACCTGTGTGAGTCCGCTGATGTGCTTTTAAGTGTGAACTCTTCGTGTAAACCTTGCGGCAGCCGTTGAAGTGGCACCTGTGCACCCTCTTCCTGCCGTCCGGAGACGTGTCACCCCCAGGCAGCGCAAGTTTATCCGTCCCCTTGGCCGTTCCATTGTTCCTGGCCTTACCGGCTACGTGCAGTTCAGTGTTTATGGATCCCCAGAGCTGAGGGATACCAGGTTCCTGCAGCGCCTCCGGAGATGATGGCGGCGTGGCGATGATGGATGAGGCCAAGTGTCCCGAGCCAAGAGGGTTCGAGCCAAAGATGTGCGTAGGCGAGAGCTCCTCAGAGCTATCTGACACCTCGCTGCTGGCATCCGAGTTCACGCTGCGCGTCTCGGACATCGGGCCGTCCTGAGCATCCTCCTCCTTGACGTGAGCGAGATCGGCGTTCGAGTCCATTTCACCCTTGTCGCCATCACCGCACGCCAAGATCAGTTTGCTCCACAGGTCCTCCTGAGGGTCGAACTTGAGCTCAGATGCCGAGACGTACGGCTCGCTCTGCAGGTAGCGCTCCAGCTCCAGGCATGTCTGACATGAACAAAACACAAACCAGTTCAGAACAAGACAATCATCTCATGATCTCGAACAGAAAAGAAACCCACTTCCAACCACCTTTCAATCATCACTGAGCAGAATCAGCTTTGGATAAGCCGACCTGGCATTGTATGACTAACTCTTCTCCAACACCTTATTGATATTTCTGTTCAAGTCAGATGCTGCTTAAGCACAACACACTGAAACCCAAGTATGGCACTCATGGCATGATTGTTGCCCAAATTTAGCTTGGCTAAGTGTACATCGTCAAGCCTCATTCTGAAAGACTAACATTTACTCTGTGGTAACAGAGGCAGAATGAGTCATACGCTGGTTTTAGAGTCCTTTTAAGGAAGCCGCAGCACTTCCTCCATCTCTGCTTCTGCCGAGTTTCCTCATTCAAGCTGACACGCAATGGACATCCTCCTCTATTTAACCGGTTTAACACAAACGGCTGTGCCGACACATTTCATTTCTAAAACTTTCCACTTCTCATCGTGGTGATGTTCAGTACCAAACGGACCGCACCGAACATCTACACAGGGTTCCTCAAGGGCTCTTCGAACGAACGATCGACAGGGTAGAACTGATTCAGGCTACGTTTCAAAGCTCATATGGATGTGTGAGCACGTCACCGACTTCTTAGATCATCGATAATGCTACACGCTCAGAAAATACATATTAAGCATCACCTTTAGCCACATGAAAGACAGACAGAAAAGGTCCAGGTACAGTTTCACACCCTGACCATGCACGTGAATAATGTATGCTTATAATTTCCCCCGAAATCAGAGATTATTCAGGTCTGCAAAGAAATCTCATATAAAGAACCACTTGAAAGCAGGTTAGACCTTTTAAGGTGGGAAAAAAAAAAGCATTGTAGTTTGGGCACGATGCCAAAAATGTGCCAGAGTGAAATGTGTTTTGTTTTTTGAACACAAGTCAGATCAATTTCTCTCATGTACAGACTGAACCGTTGGCTGAGACCCAGAAACCGCATACTTCCGCACTAAAGTCAAAGTAGAACGCCACCTAGAGAAGGTATCACAACCGTGTGTGTGTGTTTGGCAGTGTGTTTGGCATGGGCACCATTTAGTGCTAAAGTATGCGGTTGGCTAAGCCCTCACTCATACACACACACACACACACACACACTTCATGCATTTTTTTTTTTTTAAATTTGCATTAATATTTACAACCAACCCCATTTGCAGAAGGCACACTTGTCCTCACACTTCACTCCTAACTGATCCTGTCTGCATTATTTGTAGCATGGCATGGCATTGCTTCACCTCTGTCTCTCTCTCTCTCTCTCTCTCTCTGAAAACACACACCATTCTGTATTACATTCCATATTTTCTTCTCCTCCTCCTTCTTTTAAAAGAAGGACCAGTGCATTCTCAATGAAAAAGTCTTGTTTTTGCTGTAGCCTTTCAGACAATTAATAATAATAATAATAATAATAATAATAATAAATGATCTGCTGCTTGTTGACAGCTTGCACCATTCTGCAGCTCCTGGACCAACATGCAACATTAAAGTGGTGTTCAGACAGAGCAAGGATGCAACTGAAGATGATTTCAATTGCAATCAGAACAAGTGTTTAAAAAAACAACAACAACAGTATAATAATAATAATAATAATAATAGTGATTATTATTATTGTAGTTGCATGAACAGAACAGGACAGAACAGAGCATGCGCGGGAGCCAGGCTTGTTTAGATGACTTTTAAAGGAAATAAGTGCTCGTTTTCATGCATTTCTGTCATGCATTTCTTTTTACCTGTTGCCAGTATTCTTCCAGCGACGGTAAAGCTGAGAAATAGCCGGTGTCATGGACGATCTGCAGCTCCTGGAAAATGCTGCACATGGGTAGAACATCCATCACAAATCCCGAGTGAGCGCGCGAGACACAAACAAACAAACAGAGAAACAAACAGGAAGAGGACAGAAAGAAAAACAAACACTGAGAACTGGAAGAGAGCTTGGAAGGAAACCCGGTCGTCCAAGTCCAAGTCCAAGCAAGCAGGAGCGGATGAGAGCAGTGCTGCGCGGTGAAGAGTCTCTCTGCTCTCTGTCAAACTTCCCTTATTCAAACCTCGCTGCCTGCCTGCTCCTGCAAGCTCCGCCTACACGGCCGTGACGTCGGGGCTGTTTTTTTCCCCACCACTCCACCAATCGCGTCCAAGGATCCAGCGCGCGCGCACATGATATCACTTTGGACCAATCACGACGCGGATAGGAAATTAATTCATATTTCCTTTCTCGCCATTGGTTCATTCGAGTGCACGGGCGTCTTCGGTGATTGGTCGGCTATTTTTAGTCCTATATATATATATATACACACATTATATATAGAGCTGAGCGCGCAACAAGCGTTTTCATTTGCTCGCTCGTGTTAGCGGTTACCACAGGCTTGTGTGTTGCCCCAGGGAGTGTGCAATACTACTACTTGGATTTTTTATTTTATTTTATTTTATTTTTTTTATAGCTGTACATGATTAGAAGAAATATCCAGGCTTTACCCTATTTAATGACACAATGTTTTTCACAAAGCACTTTCGTCATATTTATTTTTAAGTAAAACTCATAAAAACATATAATCTGTTTTGCCCAAGATAGCAGAGCGAAGTTCCATAAGGGCAGCCAAGTTCTGCCACATCTCCTCTGAGTCAACTGTGGTGACTAAAACTGTGGTAATTTAAGGTCAGCGTTTGGAATATGCACATAAGAGTTTTGTAACAGGCTAGTTTCTCCAAAACTGGCTTCTGGTTTCGCTAAAACAGAATGCCCGATATGCGTGTGTCTGTACTTCCTTTATAGATCGAGATAAGATCACAGAGTACCTCGGACCCCCTGGGACGTGGCTCTTGTGGTTTCTGGTGTAAAACCCTTAGGTTTTTAAGAGTGGTTTAGTCTGTTTTCTGATCCTTTTTTGCTGAGTTTGCTATTTTGTTTGATTTTGGTTTCATCTCATTATCTCTAGCCGCTTTATCCTGTTCTACAGGGTCGCAGGCAAGCTGGAGCCTATCCCAGCTGACTA
>JANZLB010000024.1:59743158-59753721 GCA_026167865.1 Notarius quadriscutis | reverse complement strand
CCTTTCGCCCGTAGTCAGCTGGGATAGGCTCCAGCTTGCCTGCGACCCTGTAGAACAGGATAAGCGGCTACAGATGAGATGAGACCTTACAAACTACACTTACTAGACTAGAAATGCATGAAATCACTTTGTATCTACTACAAAATGTCTTCTAAATTGAGAAGGAAAAATCTCATTTTCTAAATGGCATACATTTGTGAAATTTTACATATTAATCCTGAGGCCTATTTAAGGGAATAATTTTATTTTATACTGTAAATGGTCAAAAAAATTAAAACAAGTGTATGATGTTTTCTTGGTAAAATTAAGGAAAAAATATTTGCAGTGTTGGTTGCAATGTTCTTCAGGTTTCCAGAAAGAGAACTGAAGAGTGACTTTTCTCAACTTGATTGTGTGTCCGTTTATGTGTTCTGCACTATGTTTTCTGCACATAGATGTAGGAGGCACTTCACCTAGAGCTTGAGCTGGAGCTGAAACCTCATTTGCAGCTGGAACTGGAACAGGGCGGCACAGTGGTGTAGTGGTTAGCACTGTCGTCTCACAGCAAGAAGGTTTTGGGTTTGAGCCCAGTGGCTGAAGGGGGCCTTTCGGAGTTTGCATGTTCTCTCCGGGTGCTCCGGTTTCCCCCACAGTCCAAAGACATGCAAGTTAAGCTAATTGGTGTCTCTAAATTGTCTGTAGGTGTGAATGGTTGTTTTGTCTCTGTGTCAGCCCTGCAATGATCTAGCGACTTATCCAGGGTGTATCCAGCCTCTTTCCCATAGTCAGCTGGGGTAGGCTCCAGCTTACCCGCGACCCTGCACAGGATAAGCGGTTACAGATAATGGATAGATGGACTAGAACTGGAACACTGTCAACAGCTGGAAATGTCTGTAAATGGGACACTTTCTCCTCATGGCACACTGTCTCTAACTGGTTATTTAACTACAGCTGCTGTCACTGTGTCTGCCACTGGCAGAGTATCTCCAGATGTTGGTGTAGTCGTATTTGAGTACTCTTCACTCATACATGGCACCTGGCAGTTTGATGGTGCAACGGTACAGGTTTGGGTTGGCAGACGTGCAGTGTTACCCTGCATGCTCGCCATCCTTTGCACATTCTGATGGGCAAGGTAAGCCTGGCATTCGTCTTTGCACTTGGCCACACCCACATACATTGGCTTCATGCCCCACATTCTTCCATTCATCTCCTTGGCCGCCTTGGCCTCCTCAGAAGACAAGAAGTCCATGAGCTCTTATACCCTGTAGCGGCCTTTCTTCAACACCTGCTCGCCATTTCAGCCACTGCCAAAATACATCATGGACCATGAACCAGAGGTTTTCCTGCTGTAAGGAAACTTTCCACAAGTTCTCAGATTGTCTGACGCCAAAGCATTTGGACTTCCCATTCTCATTGGTCATGACATGGCATAGGACCTGGAACACGCACAAATGCATACACCAACAATTTTAAGGCTTTGCATAAACTCTAGAATATATTCTAACAAGACTTGTTCATCATGTTGATTTCATGTTGTTCAAGTGCGTTATTGTTATGCGAATGTGTAGAACTTGGATTATGATATCAGAGACATTCTTTTGGGCTGGAACCCCATGAAACACTTTGACAGTCACAAATGCTTATTGTGTGGTTAACAAACAGCATAGACACTTATATTGGGGAAGCCATGGCTTTGGCCTCCTCAGAAGACAAGAAGTCCATGAACTCTTATACCCTGAAGTTAGTGAAGCAGCTTTGGGACTAAAAGTTACCAGTTCAATTCCCTGGACCAGCAGGAATGGCTGAAGCGCTCTTGAGTGAGGCACCTCACCCCTACCTGCTCCCCAGGCTGCTCTGGGTATGTTGTATATCTGCTAAATGCCTCCTAATGTAATGTATAACACACACTATTTGGGATCCTCACCCAACTTGTTGAACTTGTTTGTAAGTTTTGTGTTATCCACATCTTCAGCCAGGGTTTTGATGTAGATGGTGGTGAAGACTTGGGAGCGGGGGTCCACCTCTGCTTTGCTCTCCTCCTAGAGATTAGTGCTCAATAAACTTTTAACACAACAGACATACTGCTCTCCCAGTCTTTATCTAAACCCTGCTGTTAGTCTTTAAGCCTATGCCAGCAAAATTACTACTTTATGTTGACTGAGATGTCCTCATACGACCAAACATAACCTTTATATCAACAATATAAGGATTTCAATAAGCATCAAATTTGGTAGTAAAGTAAAAAGAATCCTGACATTTGAACCCACACTGGTAAAACATAGTAATTTACGCATGGCTTACATTTAACTTGAAATCGATGCCCCCTATGATCTGGCTTTGAAACATTTATTCATCATAAATGAGAACATGGGCATTATTCACCTCTAAGTGCAAACTGACCCAAGCTATCTCAACAATGTTAGCCTGCCGACATGCCTTTGGTGGGTAAGAATAGCCTCACAATGGAGCTCATGTCTCTCATTTTCTGTTGTCTGAGAACAGTTGTTGTCCAAGCAAGAGAATAGGTAAAACTAGAAACAGAGTCAGGTGCTGGGAGACTCGGCAGGGCCACTGAGGTTCAGTACGCGTGTCAAAACCACCTGCAGTTCTGATGGACCTGTGGGATGGGATGCTCACCTGGAGTAAAGTTAACAGGCAAGACCTTGTCTAGTGAGCTCCTTTTTGAAGAACCTTGATCTGGAGTCATGGGGAGGCAAGGAGCATCGGAAGCTGTCTTCATCGCCCTGAATTACATCACGATTCTGGGTAGGTGACCATACACATGACGAGAAAACAATTATTAAATGTCGCTTCATCTAAGAATTGCATACTGTAATTGGCATGCTTAGTAAATAAATGATTAATAGACATATCTGATTATTACTTCTCTGAAACTACATTTTAGAAGTATCTAAACTATCCAGATTTCTATTAAATTAGTTGAACATGGCAAAATGAAATTACTGCCATTTTTTAGTCTAATTGGTCAAATAAATTATGTGCAATCAACCTACTATGTAGTATACATTTTTATCTACAATACTTCTATATCTGCTTCATGTCTACGTAAATAAGTTATTCCACAAAACCGAGTTGTACATGAGCTGATAGTCAAGTTATACAATGTATGATGGGATTGAGTGGAATAATGGTTTTATTCTATCCGCATTCACTGGATTTTGAGAAACAGAACATTTTTATTTTAGATTTTTGCAAATTAGATAAATAAAAACTTTGTACAATATGTCAGACAAAATAATTTCCACTTAGAATGTAACCAAACTGGTGAAAGGACAGTAGCAATTTATGAAAAATGCTATAATTATGAAAAATAAGAAAAGATATGTTCTTACCATCAAATACTTTTTTTTTATTCCATATTTTGCTTCATTTTTTTAGTTTTGTTTTTTTGTTTTTCTTTTTTTCCCCTGTCCTCGGTTGGTTCAGCAACACGCTCCGCCATTTTCTTCTTCTTCTTTAGGGTTTTTTGCAGTTGGCAAACCAACTTAAAGGTGCATTACTGCCACCGATTGGGCTGGAGTGTGGAACAGGAGATACTGGGGGACGACGACTATGGACTATATTCTTTTAGCTATTTCTGTTTCTTATATATGTGATATATATCTGACTTGATGCACTCTATTTTGTTTTTCTCTACTGACGGTATATGAGCTGATAGCCTAGTAGTAGAGCAGCCAATCAGAGCATGTGATTGCTCATATCCAGTGAAATGTGGATAGAATATTTACTGTTGTATGGAAAAAAAAAAAAAACTAAAGGTAGAATCCTTAAAGGTTCTTCAGTTTGTGCCAGTGGATTCAATGTCAAACCCTATAACAGAACATTTTGATATCTAAAGCATTTCCAGTTAGACCCCATTTAGGAGACTTTCCAATTATCCCTTGGAGAACCGTTTTTATGGTTGTGCCAGTGAAACCTTCATGATTTCTACCATAGTGATAAACTGAAGTATCTTTTATGGTAATTAAAAGTTCTTTGGTTTGTATCTCTGGAGAAACCTTTAAGATCCTATGTAGAACCCTGCAGGAGTGTGTGTTCATACCAAAAAATGTTGAAATTCGAACACCTTGAGGAAACCTTCAAAGAACCCCTGAAAGAGTTGTAAATTCTGTCATAATCCTTGTACTCCATAAACACTTAAAACAAATTCCTGACTCGTTGATTTGTTTCTCTTCCAGGGAAGATATGGCTGGTTCTAATGGTCTTCCTACGTTTATCAGTCTTGTTCTTGGCTGGCTATCCACTCTACCAGGATGAGCAGGAGAGATTTGTGTGTAACACGATCCAGCCTGGCTGTGCCAACGTGTGTTACGATATATTTGCACCCCTGTCACTGTTCCGCTTCTGGCTGGTCCAGCTTGCATCCCTTATCCTGGTTCATGCTGTATTTATTATCTATGTGATCCACAAAGTTACATCCAGCCTACCTCATCCTGATGCCTCTCACAGAATGAAATTTCGGTCTTCCTATATGATTAAACAGAAACCTTTCCATGAAGCATCTCTGTCAAAGTCTAGTGTAAAAGCGGGTGTAAGACGGCTGCCTTGTTTCACAGGAGCCTACATCTTTCACCTTTTGGTCCGGATCCTTCTGGAAGTTGGGTTTGGGGCCACGCATTACTATTTGTTTGGCTTCTACATCTCGAAGCGCTTCATGTGTCAGCATGCTCCTTGCACCACCATGGTGGACTGCTATATATCCAGACCCACTGAGAAGACAATCATGCTGAATTTCATGCTGGGGTTGGCTGCCCTGTCCCTCCTTCTCAGTCTGTTTGATCTCATCTGTGCAATTAAGAAGTCAGTCAGGCAGAGGACCAAGAAGAAAATGATGGTGGAGAAGATGTATGAGGAGGAGCAGCGATACTTCCTGGCAGAAAGTGGAGCCACCGTTGTTGACCTTGGTGACCCTGAACATCAAGCCTTGCTGGTCAACGGAAGCTTCCGTAAGAGAATCAGCAAAGCCTGTGTGAATGATGATGCCTCCTTGCATTTAGAAGATAAAAGTCATCCAGGCATCCTTCATGGAGGAACCCCTATAGGTATCAATCTTGGTGTACCCAGTGCTATCAGTGGTAATGGATCAGCTGGTTGTTACCCAGTGGTACAGGATGTGGTAACCGAGCAAGAGGGCAGTGAAGTGGCACTGTGTCCAGCTGAGCCAGCAGGTACGCCCAGGTCCATACGGGTCAACAAGCGTAGTCGCCACAAACCCATGCCACCTCCCAGGCGAGACAAGCCACAATGTGAAGGGCTGCTGGATAGCTCTGGAGCAGTGGCAGCTTGTGAAAGGATATCGGGGCAATCCATGTTGGCGGATGTAAGTACCGATAGTGACCTGTTATCCACTGGTGGAGACGGATACGAGAAAAGGTCAGCGTGGGTCTGAGAGTCCGGACATGGTCGTAATCTTATTGGTGGCACAATGGGATCAACACCAAAATAGTTTGCATTCTAAGACAGCTGCAAAGGTTGTATTGTTCGGACCAACGAATGAAATGTCATTACACAATAAAATCCTGATATCATTTGACCTTTAGTTGAGATGGGACCTTCACAGGCTGCCAGTTTTTTGTTTGTTTTTTTGAAGAATTTACCTCAGTTACAGTATGTCGATGATGCATTGTGTTTGAAAAGTGAGGGACTGTAAACAAAGGTATGAAAATATTTGAAGCAAAGTGACTCTAGGTGGCTTTTCTGTTTTGAAGTCTCTGTGGAATGCTACCCTTTACAGCTCAACCACAACCTTCACCATCCATCTGTTGCCCCCGTTTGTATGAGCTCACTTGGCCACACTAAACACAGATCACCCTTGACCTGGCTGTGTGCGTCAGGGTGAGAGGTTATTCTAAATCCAGGTTGGTGATATCTACAAAAGGCTTCCAAGGTTGAAACTGACATACATCCTCCACTCTGAGGACAACCAGTATGGCTTTCCCTCCAAAAATTAACACTCGTGTGACTTGATTTGTTTTATTACTTTATTCGCATTGATGGGTGACATTTTCTTTGAAGGGACCGGTGAGTTTGTCGAGACTCTAAAAAGCAGGAGTCCTCTAGCCTGAGTGCCAGGCGCAGCAATTAGCCTCAAAGCCTGGGTTTGTATTTGTGGAGGAGTTGGCTTGTCACAAGACAAGACCCAGAGGGATTTGAGGTTGGAACATTAAACACATACAGCCATTTTAAAATAGCACACCACAATCCAGTGAAACACGAGATCTGATGACACCTGACGCAACGCAACCTCTCGGTATGTTTCACCTCTACAGCTAAATTAACTACAGCCTGCTGCTTTCATCCTCCTGTCTTTTGTCATCATCGTATGTACTCAGATCCATGTTAGACCATTTGTTCATCAGGAGCGACTGATAATCCTGGCTTTGAGTTTGAGTAAGACTGCTTAAATGGCATCTCAATTTTCCCATCAATCTAATTCAGGATTATAGGAACTGTACAGATTTTAAAAATGACAAAAAAACATCCATTTGCATGAATTTTGTACCTCGAAATTGTAGTGCTTTTTTGGTTAGTTATGATTTGAGGGAGAATTATGGATTTTTTTTTTAAATTAAGATTACTCATCACGTTGTATGAGATGATCCCCAATAAAAGCTTGGATGTATTCTATAACAGACTCGGAGATAACATATCTGTGAAGATTTTCAGTCATCCAGGTACATGCATAGTAAACTGTGGTTGGTAGAAAAGAGCAACTGGACTTGCTTGAAGATTCCAACCACAGTTTACAACAGTGAAGGAATCAGAATTTCCTGTCGATTTACGAACCGAACACAGAATGACACCACTTTTTAAAAAAATAAAAATTAAAAAAATCATACGTTGACCACGGGAACTCGACACCCCATGCTGTGCGAAACACGGCTCCCTTCAGTCTCTTGCCGGGGAGTTTAACCAACCCCTGTATTACTGCTACTGTCTGATGTGATCAGGGCTCTGAGTGTGCCTCCTCCATGGCTGTTTGAGCCCTTAAATCCTCTTCAGTGCTTGAAGAAGCTCGCTCAAAAAACTTAATCAGTTTAGACTGCGCCGTTATTCGGTTCACACAGAGATGGTTAGACCGCCATACCAGGCCGATTAAGACGCACTGCGATTTGTCAAAAGCTTGGCGCTCATTTGGTCATTGTGTAGTCAATTTTTATTGGTCACGAGCACGTGCTCGTTGCTTACACTCTGGCCTCCGGCTGTCTCTTCACTGCGGTTGGATTTTGGCAAACGGAGGGATTTCTATAAAAGATGACTTGTGATGTGAAAGTTGATATGCATTTGTTGCAGCGATAACTGACTGCTAGTAATTTTCTCTTAGTCACTGACTGATTATGCTCGGCAATGACGAGTGCGACTAGCGCCAGCGGGAACCCTGAGCGATGTCCCTCTGTGCTGTCAGTGCAAAAAGTCCAGTCCCAACCAACAAATTTCAGTATAATACTCCTGCAATGTGTTTCAGAGTGGAGTTTTACTTTCAAAGCCTGCTCTCTGGACATATCGAGTCAGTCAAATCATAGACATGAGCTCAGGTGAACAGGTTATTTCTCCCTGCCCTAACTGCCACTCTTATCAATACAGGACTCTGTAAGTTCTTCTACAATGGTGACCTCCTCCGCCGTGATGTCATCACTGCCAGCATCGCCAAAGTCAAGAGCGTCCTCCGTTGGTTTGAGAACCAGAGCCAGTTGAACTTTTACGCCAGTTCTCTGCTCTTTGTCTACGAGGGGCTTCCCATGACCTCGCAGGAGAAATCCAGCACCCGGAGTCTGCAGAAGCACGAAGGGGTTCTGGAGTACAACAACAACATCGAGCAGAGCCTGTCCACCATGTACTCCCTGCACAAGAAAGGCTGCATGCAGAGCCACCATCCAAGCAAGCAGGACAACAGCGCGTGGCACAGCCTCACCCAGCCGGATGCCGGCGAGCAGGAAATGGAAGAGATGCCCGAGGTGGAGGTCCGAATGATCGACTTTGCCCACGTCTTCCCCAGTGAGGTCCACGACCACGGCTACATCTACGGCCTGAAGAACCTGCTCAAGGTGCTGCAGCAGATACTGGATGACTAAAGAAAAAAAGGTTCTTCAGCCATGATGATCTGCTCATCTCATCAGAGAGGAATTATTGTTTTATTTTCAAGTTGTAGCTACTCTTATTCTCATGTTCATTCCTCTCTCTCCCCTGGACTACAGTGAAATAACCCATTTCAAAAGTTTGCGCTGTGTCCGAAATCACTCACTGCTCACTATATAGTGAGTTCGCCATTTTGTAGTGTTGTCCGAATGTATAGTGAGCATTATTACATCCTATATAGTGGATTTGTAGTATCCCACAATGCATCATGAAAAGTAGTTTACAACCGATGGTCACTAACCAAGCAGTATATGCCATCATGCATTGTGGTCGCGCTGAGAAAAAAAAAAAGGCCAGACGACTGACGGGAGCACCCGGTGTCGTGGCTGAATGAACAGAGGAAGTAACACTTTATCAATGGACATTCAAGGAGAGCTAAAAATAGTAAGAGAATAGAAAACAAGCTAAAATGGATAAAATACAAGAATAAACGTTACAGTGCAGAGCGAGGAATTACTCAAAAGCCTCAAATTTGATTTAGGACTAGGCGGCCTTTCGATTTCATAAAATCTGTGAAACTTGGTTCCCTCTGAAATATGGTTATTGTGATGGATGTTTATTTCTGTAATATATCTCAAAATATCAGGCCATTCTGTGGCTGGGAAGTTATTTAATTTGAGGGCATTCCTCTAGCAAATAATGTGCATGAAATCGCTCGCGTCAAGCAGACAGAGGAAGTCCGTGTGCGCATGCGCAGGTTTACCACCACCACCTTCTTCTTTTGGGTTTTATTGCAGCTGGCATCTACAGGTTTACTTTGACCGTGCACTGACAGTTCCATCGTTCTGTCGCTAAATGAACAGCTGATCACACCGAGGCGCTCGCTGAGCGCCGATATTTATTAGTTCGGTCCTGCGTTTCCTTTCCTTCGTATATAATATAACGTCTTTTCTGGCTTTCCGTTACTGTAGTTGGTCTTTTCAGGTTTCATTCGTACACTCTCGTCCTCCATTTTTCTCTCCTGTTTCAAATTTGTATCCCACGATGCCTTGCGCGAACGGGGAAAGCACACCACGTCATGCATGATGTAGTACCTTGAATTGGCTCATGGTGAAGCAGGAAAAAATAACAGAGAATTTAGGGCCACGTGGTGCTAAATTTGTTAATTGTTCTATTTAAAAAAAAAAAAAAGCCTAATAAAATTGGAAGTCTGTGATTCAAATTCGGTAGTCTTTGGTCCACTAAAAAATAACTGGGGTTTTTTTGGGGGAGGGGGAATTCTTTTAATGACCAAAACTTGAAAAATCTGAAAAGGCCGTTTTACTTTTTAATAAAAGGCAGCGGCAAAGAAGAAAGTATTCAGCCTTGATTTAAAAGAACTGAAAGGATGCAGGTACTTTTGTATTGATTAATGTGGGAAACGTGCTCAGTATAATATGGATTTATCACAAAAATACATGTGTTTATTATTTCGAAAACCCACCAGCCGACTGATCCGGCACGTTTTAATTGTGCGACAGTAATGACGTAAATAACAGCACGGCGGAGTAGTGTCCGAAAGTGTTTTCTCATTTTCCCAATGAGCTCACTATATAGTCCTCCTATAGAGTAATTCCCTATATAGGGAGTAGTGAACGAGAGTGATTTCGGACACAGATTTGGCTTAGCAGTTGGTCTACATGCACCTGTGTGTGTGGTGTGTGTGTGTTTTTTTTTTTTTTTTTTTTTTATTCTTTCCAAGTTTTTTACTCAGGTAAATTGATTAAATGGTAATTTATGGTATTTATATTTGCAATGGCAGAAAAGAAATTATCTCACTTTTCCACACCGTCTTAACCCTTTTCCCTGTTTCGCTTCAGCTTGGATTTCTCAAGACAAGTTAAATAAGGTTTTGTTTTGCTTCACAATGCTGTAAGGACTCTGAGGACACATTTGTCGGTTTCTTTAACCTGCGCTGCCGTAATGGCTCTACCTGTGGTGAGTTTTAAACATGCGGTTTTGACTCGTCGACATAAATTCCCCTGTGTAAATACGGTATCCTATTTTATGTGATTTAACGATGCAGTATGCTGAGCCGATGAAGGGAAGGCTTGGATTTTTATTGCCGTTTTAAAAACCGTCTTGGTGAGCTTGTCCTATGTGTCGTAATCGGGGGGGGGAGTTAAGTTCGTATAATTTTTGGCCATCTTTAAAGCCATGCTTTATTAATGCTGTATCAGCTGCTAAAGTGTTTTTGATACACTTTCCTGAGCTGAGTGAATGAAGCGTTACTGTGCAGACGAAGTATTGATTTGAGTGCAGGAGGCAAAAACCAGCATAGTGAGCTTGATTTTTATTAAAAAAAAATCCACTGACTGAACAGGGGAGGGGAAAAAAGAGGAAAAGCTATAAATATTAAAAAAAAAACTTTTCCCTCCTGGAGGCATTGGACACTTTTTTTTTTTTTTTTTTTTTTAAATCATTAAATTTGCATTGTATTTATATTAA
>JANZLB010000024.1:57302963-57314806 GCA_026167865.1 Notarius quadriscutis | reverse complement strand
TTTTCACAAATTGCAACTGTCATTTCGCTGGTTTGTTTACATTCTAAGCGGAAATGATTTTGCCGGACGTTTTGTATAAAGTTTTTATTTATCGAATTTGCAAAAAATAAAAATACTCCGTGTCTCAAAATCTAACGAATGTGGATAGAATAAAACAATTATTCCACTCAATCACATCATACATGGCTTATAGGCAACTCAGTGCTATGCGCCTCTTTGGCTATCAGCTCATGTACGACTTGATTTCATGGTATAACTGTTAAATGCAGGTAGTCAATAGTTGATGCACCTCTGCTATGTAACGTTCTTTTATCTCTACCCTGGGGCTTTTATTTACAACCCGTAAATAATATGACCAAAGTAAATAAGGAAAAAAAAAACCCACAAAGAGGTCATTCAATAAAATTAACAAGCTTAAAAATACCAGTTATTATTGTGGATTTTGGACTGAAATAAAAGACCAGATTCAATCTGTGTTCCACAAGCAGAGTTAGAAAGATAAGAGGAAACATGAGGAAGAGGAGTCAAACAACTAAAAGACATTTTTTTTTTAAAGTTCTGTAATTTGTTGTCTTTTAAATTCTCATGCCATCAAACACTAGAAAATAAAAAGGACTGTCCAATATAACCAAATCCTCAGTAATACAAGAGACACGCTGCAGCTTGAAAAGATGGAGCAACCAAATGCCATCCTTTGAGGACTGACAGGCCAATAATGTCAAAGTTTGACATACGTCATAACAGACGACCATGCTCACTTAGTTGACACAGCACACACGCACACACTCTAGACACAAAATGGCACATGCAAAGCTTTCCGCTTTGGTGCTGTCACACTCTCACTGGACAACGTGTGGTGAGGAAGGAGAGTGTTACCTTCAGAATTTTGTCCCCCGGCCGAAGAACATTGGAGGCGGGTCCATCAGGCTGTACCCTAGTAACAAAGATACCCTATAAGTCAAAATGATATGAGGTTAGGAATCACACGGTGGTGATGGTTTAGAATCTTTGCCTTTTAAACTGGATCGATTTGTTGTTTTTTTTCCCAAAATTTTTAGCTGATATGATGGTACTGTATGGATATAAAGCTTATATTCTTGTAAGAGGTGGAAAATATATGACATAATGTGATACAGTATATTGTGTTTTGATGAATAGCTATTGTGTGTATATGTTAAGGCAAAGATTATAAAGCATTCGGTTATGTACCAGATGTGTGACCTAACAGTATGCATCGTGCTAAACAACATACTGTGAGTCAACCAAAGTTTACATCACGCCATTCATGCCAGTGATGCATGGATCCAGCTTTGCAGATTCCCAGAGCACTCAGTACAGCGAAGACGATTAACTTAGAACTGAAGTTTTATAGGTTGTGGAGAAAAATAATCAATTCCATTTACCAAATAAACATCAGAATGAAATACACAAATGAACTCAATCAGGTATTACAAACGGAGTGGCAGATATTCAGTTTTAAATAATTAATATGAAACATTACTGACAGGATTGTAAGACGTGAATAGGTTAACACGTAACACAGGCTACTCATGTGCAACGTTGTGCATTGCAGTAGCTCATGTTTCCATGGAAACCCTATAGCAAGATCTTGTCTCCGTTACTAAATGGTAGTCTTTGTGTTAATTCTGCTCGAACTGGATATAATACATGAATAGTATATAGAGGATGATTTCCATTCATCAAATGGTGTTCTCTCAGTCGAGCTGAGGGAAAGAAGGCCTTACCATGTCTGAGGGCTTGAAGGGGTTCCCCTGCCCACTGATTCCCCCTGAGATGCTGAAACCAAGGCCTGGGTTTTTCTCAATTCGAACACAGAACTACAAACAAGAAAACAAAACAGTATTATAATTTCTGTATCAGGATTGTAAGTATGTGCACTGTATGCCTAAGCTGTGTATCATACACGCAAATGAATGAGCATCAGCTGCACACTGCAAAAAACTGAAAACTGAATTTGAGGAGAAAATTACTGAATCCTAGTGAAATTATCTTGCTGCGTGGACAGATATTTTTACTTGATAAGACGTCTTAGAACAAGTTGGTTGCAATCTAGAACTAGGTTTAATAATCTCAGACTTGGTGTCTTGTATTCTTCTAATAGGAAATGCTAGATCGTTTCAACTACTTTCAAGATATTTTCACTTGCTAAGATATCATTCTTTGCAGTGTATGTCCTGTATGTATAATAATGTATGTATAATAATAAAATAATACAGTAGACTGGCCTTCCTAACATCATTAGGTAATGACACAAAAGTTTTTCATGCTTTAATGGAATATGAATTTAACATTTACATTTCAAAGGAGGCATGCGTTTCAAAGGAGGCATAGAAGCAGGAGGAGGACGCATATGTGGATCAAACTTTAATAGAAAATCTTAAAACATAAACAAAACAGATGAGGATCAAGAATAGGATCAATCACAGGAACAATATCCAGCATGGACATGACACCAAAAGTAACATTTGATGCAAGACAAAATCATAACAAAAACAGAGGATTAAATAAACAAAGTCATAGTCCCAACTAAAAACAGATGCATGTAATAAAGAGATGTGATCCTGTCTGAGGGCTGCTGGAATATGGAGTCTGATGCGAGTAGCTAGATGTGCTCTCTGGAATTTTCTCTTGCGAGGTACAGCTTCTCAGGGCTAGCGTGACAATGAACTGCATTTTATGAGTGTAGGAGATGTGTGGAATGGTCCTCACAAAGTTTGAGGAGACCATTTTATGACAACTGAAGAACAAATGAATCGAGATTTGAGTGTTGACCCGATCCAGTTGGACTATAGAAGAGAAGGTAGTAGGATATAGTAAGAAGGGTGCGGTCAAGGATGAACAGGTACAAGTAGGGGTGGTGATACTGTCAGAATTATGTCTGTTGGTTTAATGTGATAATTTATTGCACTTATGCAGTTTTTAGAATAAATAGTGTGGCAGCGGGGATGTGGTCGAGCTTCGGCTGTGAACAGCGAGGAGGCAGGTTGTACCAACAGGTAACGTGATGAGGTGCACCTATGTCAAATTACTGGCTGTCTATTAACCTGTGTCTCTGTGTGTCTTTCAGACAGCCAGGAATGAGAGAGAGAGCAGCATCACCCCACAAGTGTGCACGTTTATGTGTTGAGCTGTCACTGAAAAGTGTGCTCAATAAAAGAACTCACCTGTTCTGAAGCCCGTTTCCAGTTCCTCTGATTCCCCATAAGTCCAAGAGTTGTTACAAATAGATAACTCAATTTTTGTAGAAGACATATAGTTACCCCAATTTTCATTCATTTTGGTCCCCACCGATAAGACTCTTTTTCCTAATTTTATTCCATGAATGTTGGAGACCTCAATTCATTTACATGTATGTGCTGCTTCTTGATCAACAGTAAGCATATCTTTCACAGTTTAGCAGTGCTTCTTACATTTCACAAAGGCTTCTGGTAGTTGGAAATATATAGATTACATGGCTGCAATCTTTGTTGAATCTGACAGACTAGGTTAAAACTAGAATAGACTTTTCTCTCCAACTTCACAAACATACTAGTTTCCATTTTTCTGTGTTGTCAATGTTTTACAGACCTGTCAGTCTATTTATAGAAATGCTTCCTCTTGGCTGAGGTTTTCGTACACACAGGCACAGATGACTCACTCCTTTTTCTGACACACATACCAGAAGCTCTCTGGGTGAAAGATGCTTTTGATATTGGGGTAATGAAAAATGCTGCACTACTGATTGTTGTATGAAAATCTGATTACAGACCCTATAGGGATGATCTGAGATTATTGACTCCTTGCTGCAGAAAGAAGCCATTTCACTTAGTCAACATTCACCTGTATTGAGTTCATTGTTCATGGTAAAAATAAAATAAATAAATAAAAAATAGCCTCAATGAGGCTGTAGCTCATATCAGCCACTGTTGTTGTGTGTGAGTTTGAAATCCAATCAATCCTGTGGGAGGAGTAACGATTTTTGTGAAATTGCATATGACCCCTGTGTTGCCGCATCCATGGCGGGTGGTGCCACCTGGTGAACAATTCTTCTTGGAATATGTCTTTAGAGTCTTCTGGGTGAGTTTCAGTGAAAACATCCTAGCAGTTTACGAACAGCAGTGTTTGGTGTGACGAGTGAGCCAAAATTTTAAAACGGCCATAAAATTGTAAATATGACAGGTGGTGCCACTGTCTTGACGAATTTTATACATGCCAACCTGGGGAACATTCCATATGAGTTTGATCAAAATCTGATCACTTCTGTAGGAGGAATAGCGATTTTTGTGGAATTGCACGTGACCCCTCTGTAGCCTCATCAATGGCAGGTGGCGCCATCTGGTGAACAACTCTTGTTGGAATATGTCTTTAGAGTCTTCTGGGTGAGTTTCAGGGAAAACGTCCCAACAGGTTACGAAGAGTAGTGTTTAATGTGACGAGTCACCCAAAAATTTCAGACGGCCATAAAATCGTAAATATGAAAGGTGGCACCACTATCTTGACAAATTTTATACATACCAACCTGGGGAACATTCCATATGAGTTTGATCAAAATCTGATCACGCCTGTAGGAGGAATAGCGATTTTTGTGAATTGCATATGACCCCTGTGTAGCCGCATCCATGGCAGCTGACACCACCTGGTGAACAATTCTTGTTGGAATATATCTTTAGAGTCTTCTGGGTGAGTTTCAGTGAAAACATCTCAGCAGGGTACAAAGAGTAGCATTTAATGTGATGAGTCACCCAAAAATTTCAAATGCCCATAAAATTGTAAATATGACAGGTGGTGCCACCCTCTTGATGAATTTTATGCACACCCACCTGGGGAACATTGTATGCGAGGTTGATTGAAATCCGATCAATTCTGTAGGAGGAGTAGCGATTTTTGTAAATCGTGGACGGACAACAATGATGGACAATGGACGGGCGACACATGATCGCATAAGCTCATCTGACCTGGCCTATGGCCGGATGAGCTAAATAAACAGCCATGCCACGAGATCACAAAGTCACTGAGATCACATTTGCCCCCCATTATGATGTTTGATGTGAACATTAATTGAAATACATACATGCATTGTATGGACAATGAAACATACATGCATTGACTTGTATCTGTTTGACTGTATGCATTGTGGTGCTGCCATGTGATTGGCTGATTGAATAATTACATGAATTAGTTGATTAATTTGCATGGTATTCTTTCAAATCTGTCACATTGTTCCTGTTTGTGACCCAGTCAAATGAAATTAGCACCATTCTGTTACTAGCAGTTGTGCATCCCGTTACTTGATATTACAACAGTATAGCAAAAATCCTTATAATAACAAAGCAAATCAAAGTCTGAACCATGGTTAATTGACCCTATGTTCACACTAGCAAGTGACAAAGCAGTGACATTTATTTTCCCTATGCAGCCCCTTTCACATATTAAATTTTTTTATGGTATGTGAGGTAGAAACAAGGCAGAGTAGATAACAAATTTTCATTCCCACTCAGTCTTCCAGAACAGAAAAGTAATAGATATCATGTATTCCCACCTGACTATATTTAACAGGATGCTACGGAGCATGAACCTTCCTGAGACATGTGGATCATGCGAGACTAGATATGATATATAATTCACAAGGCAGCAAGTCCATTGTTGTAAAAAGGTCAAGATAAGGCATTAGCTAGTTAGCACCATGGGATGAGTCGTGCTGCATTACTTCTCTGTTTCTGAACATTTGTTTTGTTGAAGCAAAGGTTACTTATATAATTTTTGCTTATATCTACTGATGTTTTATTTGCTTGTTGTTTTGAGTTTGCCACTGGTTGCTGTACAGTAAAGCAGTATGAGTATTTCGGTTGCAATATCACAACATCATTTACATAACCACCAGCACCGTCATGACCGGTCACAACATGTAAATCTGATGGTTTCCCTGATGGAAATTTTAACATTTGAAAATGTCTTCCAGATAAACGTTATCAAATTCTTCTATAAGTGGAAAGCAGGCCATCTACCATAGCAATTTGAGAATTGGTTCCGTTTTTTTTTTGTTTTTTTTAATAGTGTTCATTCCTATAATACCTGATATTCCTCCCATGGTAATCTTTACATGCCACCATCAAGGACTAATGTAGGTAAACAATTTCTTTCATGACCACTCAAATTTGGAAAGAACTTCCTCAGGCCATCAAATTGTCAAATAACATTTACTTTTCTAAAACGAACAGTTAAATTTTTTTTTTTTTGAAGAACAAATTAAAAACTATTTCTTAAAGGTAGATTGCCTTTCAGATTTTTCAAGTTTAGGTCATGAAAAGAATTTTCCCGACACCCAGTTATTTTTGTTTAGTGGACCGAAAGCTACTGAATTTGAATCACAGACTTCCAATTTTATAGAGCAATTAATGAATTTAGGGCCACATGGCCCTAAATTCTCTGCTATCTTTTCCTGCTTCACCATAACGCAATTCAAGATACTACGTCATGTATCACATGGTGGGCTTTCCCTGTTTGCACAAGGCATTGTGGGATACAAATTTGAAACAGGAGAGAAAAATGGAGGACGTGAGTGTGCGAATCAAATGTGAAAGACCGACTACAGTAACAGAAAGCGAGAAGAAAAGACATTTTATTATATACAAAGGAAAGGAAAGGCAGGACCAAACTAATAAATATCGGCGCTCAGCGAGCACCTTGGTGTCATCAGCTGTTTGTTTAGCAACAGAATGATAGAACTGTCAGTGCACGGGCAAGGTAAACCTGTAGATGGCAGTAATGCAACACTGGATGCCAGCTGCCGTAAAACCCAAAAGATGAAGAAGAAGGAGCCAAAGGTAAACCTGCACATGCGCTCACGGACTTCCTCTGTCTGCTTGACTACGTGAAGTGAGCAATTTCATGCACATTATTTGCTCGGGAATCCCCTCAAATTAAATAACTTCCCAGCCACAAAATGGCCTATTTTTTATGAGATATTACAGAAATAAACATATATCACAATGGCCAAATTTCAGAGTGAACTAAATTTCACTGATTTTATGAAATCAAAAGGCTGTCTCGGTTTAAATTTTGAATTTAAGTAATGTGAAATACTCATGCTTTGGAAATAATGCTTTAAAACAGAAACTATTAAAAATGGCTGATATTAGACAGGAAAAGAGCAAAACAAAAACCAAAATGTTCCCAAGTAGTCGATTTGTCTACTTTAGGCTTGTTACAGTGTGGTTAGTCATAGTGTACAGTATAATCAGACAGGTACTTCACGTTTGACTTTCTCAAAATAACAAATGAAATGCATTCTCATCTACTGTTTTTTTTTTTCTTTTCTCGATCAAGTTCCTTACTCAAGGGGTTCTCATCCCTTTATTGTCTGGCTGTGACTTCCCCCCAAAAATTTATCATTCTCCTCACCCCCATTCCCACATAATCACACGACAGCAACCTCTGTGCACAGGTGATGTTGTGTGCACTGAAAACCATTGCTTTGTAATCAGTTACTGTTGTACACATGTTATATTGCTGCCCCTCAGCATGTTCACAATTTAAATTCTTAAATTAGACTGAAATAAATAAAACACCCCTTCTCTTCCCTTCTCTTCAGTTCAATCCTATTTTATTCAAGTATATTCTAGATAATTTGCCTAAGCTGCACTGCACACTGCCATGTCAGTTAGATTTTTTTTTTGCATTTCCTCATAGCCAGTCTCTCTTTCAGCTTATAATAATAATAATAATAATAATAATAATAATAATAATAATAATAATAATAATAATAATAAAGGAAATGTGCACAAGTTTTATAATTTATTTTGGATTTTCTGAAATTAATACAGTCTCGGAATTATACATACATGTTCAAAAATATACATACAGAACACCTAATATTTGGTTAAATGTCCCTTTCACCTTAACCAGACAGTTTTGGTAGCCATCAACAAGCATCTGGCTGAATTCTGCTTGGATATTTGACCACTCTTCTTGACAGAATTAATATAGTTCGATTAAAATTATTGGTTTCCTGGCAAGGACCCAATTGTTAAGTCTAGTCCACATATTTTTGATGTGGTTGAGGTCAGAACTTTGGGAAGGCCATTCCAAAAGTTTAAAGTCAGCCTGTTTTATCCATTCCATATCCAGCTTTGATGTGTCTGGGGTCATTGTCCTGTTGGAACACCCAATTGTGTTCAAGTTTAAAATGTCTAGCTGATGGTTTGAGGTTCTGCTGAAGGTAGTCCTCAATCTTCATTGCTCTTCATTTGTTTAGCCTAGCTTAACAGCTGCTTAACAGTTGGTACAGTGTTCTTAGGGCTGAATGCCTCACCTTTAGTCCTCCAAACATACCATTGGTCATTGTGGCCAAACAACTTTTTCTTTATCTGATCTGACCAGAAAACTTTCCTCCAGAAGGATTTTTCTTTGTCCAGGTGGTCAGCCGTAAACTTTAGTCATGCTTGAGGCTGTATATTTTGGAGCAGGGGCTTCTTTTTTGGTCGGCAGCCTCTCAATCCATGGTGATTGTAAAACTCACTTGACTGTTGACAGTGACACTGTTGTTCCAGCAGCTTCCAGTTCAGGCCAGGCCTGTGTCTTGGTGGTTCCTGACCATCCAAACCAGTTTGGGTCTTTTTCCAAATGTTGGCAAAGTGGCTACATCTCCAAATTACTTGTACTTGTCAAACAAACCCTTTTTATGTTGGCACAGAGAAGCTGTAGTCAATCATGATCATTAAAAGGAAATTAAGAGGCCTTGGTCTTAATAAGTTAAAAGACATTTTGAAGCTTTCAGCACCACTGTATTAATAATGTAAGTGGGTGTATGTATATTTTTGACCTTGTATGTATAATCTGAGTACTGTGTGGATTTCAGAAAGCCAAAAATAAATTACAACTTGTGCACCAAATTCTTGTTTTTTTCTGCATTACAGATGTACGTTGTACAATCATTTTGCCACAGAAAAAGAACAGTTTAAAGAAACCACTGAAAGCCCAATTCAGATCCATGTATGTAATATACAGTCCCAGTCAAAAGTTTGTACACCCCTACTCATTCATAGGTTTCTCTGTATTGTGACTATGTTCTACATTGTAGAACAATACTGAAGACATCAACACAATGAAATAACATATGGAATATACAGTGGACATAAAAAGTGTACACATCCCATTAAAATGATTTTTTTTAGATCAGAAAAACCTATGAGACCACAATAAATAATTTCAAAACTATTCCCACCTTTAATGTGACCTATAACCTGTATAATTCAACTGAAAAACAAACAAATCTGGTAGGGGGAAAAACATTTAAAAAAAAGTACAATAAGCTGGTTGCATAAGTGTGCACACCCTGAAATTAATGCTTTGTTGAAGCACCTTTTGATTACAGCATTCAGTCTTTTTGGGTCGGAGTCTATCAGCCTGCCACATCTACACTTGGCAATATTTGCCCACTCTTCCTTGCAAAAGCGCTCCAAATCTGTCAGATTGTGAGGGTGTCTCTTGTGCACAGCCCTCTTCTGGTCACCCCACAGATTTTCAATTGGATTTAGATCTGGGCTCTGGCTGGGCCATTCCAAAACTTTAATTATCTTCTCGTGAAGCCATTCTTTTTTTTTTATTTTGATGTATGCTTGGGGTCATTGTCATGCTGAAAGATGAAATTCATCTTCAGCTTTCTAGCAGACACCTTAAGGATTTTTGGGCCAAAATTGACTGGTATTTAGAACTGTTCATAATTCCCTCCACCTTGACTAAAGCCCCTGTCCCAGCTGAAGAAAAATAACCCCAAAACATGATGCTGCTGCCACCACCATGCTTCACCGTGGGTATGATGTTCTTTTGGTGATGCGCAGTGTTGTTTTTGTGCCAAACATACCTTTTGGAATTGTGGCCAAAAAGTTCAACCTTGGTTTCATCAGACCATAACACATTTTCCCACATGCTTTTGGGAGAGTTGATATATTTTTTTGCAAATTTAGCCAGGCCTGGATGTTTTTCTTTGACCCGACCTCATAGTCCAGACATATGGAGAATACAGGAGATTGTTGTCACATGTAGTACACAACCAGTACTCGCCAGAAATCCCTGCAGCTCCTTCAGTGTTGCTGTCGGCCTCTCGGCAGCCTCGCTGACCAGTTTTCGTCTCATCAATTTTGGATGGACATCCAGTTCTCGGTAATGTCACCGTTGTCCCATATTTTCTCCGCTTCTTGATGACCGTCTTCACTGTGCTCCACGGTATATCTAAATGCCGTGGAAATTTTTTGTACCCTTCAACAACGATGCTCTCTGTGAACGCTGGCTTTAGCTCGAGGACGCAACTGAGTAAATGTCTGAACTTTATTTGGAGTTAATCAGAGTCCTTTTAATAATAGGTGTGAACCCAAAAAGACTGAATGCTGTATTTAAATCAAAAGGTGCTTCAACAAAGTATTAGTTTAAGGATGTGCACACTTGTGCAACCAGCTTATTGTACATTTTTTGTGTTTCCCCGACACCCAATTATTTTGGTTTAGTCAACCAAAAGCTACCGAATTCAAATCACCGACTTATTACAAAAAAAAACATGCATCACAATGACCAAATGTCAGAGGGAACAAAATTTCGCTGATTTTATGAACTGTCTAGCTTTAAAGTAAAGCAAGAGCTGGGAAGAAAAAAAAGAAATACATTGCATTTCATAATAATAATAATAATAATAATAATAATAATAATAATAATAATAATAATAATAATAATGAACTCTGCAAGCGAGGCCAGTATGTCCATTTTATTCATCAGGATGTTCCCATATTCTCAGTGTTAAAATGTCCCCTCCCGTCAAGAACTTCTATGATAAATTATAATGTACGTTTTACGATATACTGGTTTGCTCATGTTGCACTGAAAGCGAATTGTAAAATTAAATAAACGAAGAAGTTTGATGATAGTTTTATTTAATGACCAGAAATACAAAGTTATTTAACTAAAAATAAGGGGAAAAAAAAAAAATTACTTCCAAGCCAACTTTTTTAAAATAATGAATCAGATGCTTCCAAGATTTCAATTATGAAACATCAAAAAAAAAAAAAAATACGTGCAATATCTCAGAAATGTGTACTGTGACCATCACAACTGATCACAGAATCCAATTTAAATAAAAATTATACTCTGTTACAACATCAACAATGAAAATTCTCCAATTCAAATATTTCAGTTGTAAAGTTGTGATGAGACGTTCGCTGGTGAAAATAAAAACGACTGCAGCTTGAGAAATTGACCGAGCTACAACAGAACTAGTAGCTTAGCTTGGTTCGAAGGTTAGTTCAACATTGAAAATACGACAGTTTTTCCAGAAGTTGACAAATCTTGACAAAAATTCCTAAAGTGCTGGTTTAACAAGCTCTTTTAACCTTCGGAACACCCAGAATATGACATTCACTAAAAGAAAATTTGGTTTCGGATCACTAAGTGTAATAGAAATCGGCTGTAACGTCGCTCTAAATATCAACGAGGACTTGGAAAGTTCAAATAACTTCAACAAACCACAACCTTCGACATTAAAAAGTAAAACTTATGTAAATATTATTACTACTACAATAAAATTAGTAGTTATATTCATATTATAAAGTTTACTTTTAATGTTGAAGTTTATGGTTTGTTGAAGTTACTATTAGTTTCCTTGAACTTTCCAAGTCTTCGTTTATATTTACAGCAACATCACGGCCTATTTCGATTACAGAATATGGACTATTCTACTATTAGACCACTTTTCAGATTAAACAAGAACACAGGAGTCATCTATATACCAAGTTTCAAGATATTAGTAGTCACATTTTTCAAGTTCTGCTGCAGGAAACCAACCCTACCTCTTTACA
>JANZLB010000024.1:55679511-55689532 GCA_026167865.1 Notarius quadriscutis | reverse complement strand
AATTTTTCTGGTATTGCGCAAGGTAAAAAAATTGCGCAAAATGTGACAGATATTTGACCAAAGTTTAATATAAAATAAGAGAATTACACTGATCTCGCTCCTGAATTTACCCGTGATACGCACTTGAAGATTGAATCTCGGCATAAACTCACTGGAGGCATCCATGTTTGTTGTTTACTTGGCGTAACCATGATACGTATATCTATACTCTTAGAAATGCTCGAATCGGCTGTATAGCTTGAAATTGTGACATCAGTTCATGGTATATCCAGGATATACCATGTATCACGAGATACATTGCTTAATCAATATTTTATGTCATGTGACCCATCCTTGGCCAGTCCCTGCACAGGAATTTTATGATGAGGGATATGAAGAAGGATATTTAGAGAACCAAAATCTAAAATGGGGGTAATGCAAAATGAAGGGAGAGGTGAAGTATAAATTTTACCATCTCGTGAGGGCATAAAATGAAGCATGGAGTTATGAACAGTGACTATCCTCGGTCTAAATGTCCATTTTAACTCGTTCTTTGTTGCCGTCCTTTTGCACCCGCCTAAAAATTTCCGTTGCAGATCAGTAATGAGTTCAGCCATATTTAAGCCTTCTGGGTTTCGCCCCCAATCCCTAATCTCTCTGAACTGCCACCCTGTATAACCCCCAGTGGCCCAATTTACCATGAACCAAGAGCGCAGAAGGATATTTTCATTCTCTTGGAACCTACAGTCCGCAAACATTCTAACCCACGGGCGCTCGACTCCTTATGCATGAGCACTGTTTTCAGAAAAGGTCATCTGATGAAAGAAACAGCATTCCCATCCATTTTCATTGTTATGTAAGTGTTGATTAGATGCTATAGAAAGCTACGCTACATACTTGTGTACTGTTCATGCCTCAGTGCTCCAACCTTTATGCTTCATCAATTTTTCACCTTCATCTTCATTATTTAAATCAAAAGGCACACTCAGGATTTGAGTAAACAAAGCGTTCGCACCCGGCTTTGATGAACCGCGCCCGCCATGTTCCTTTGCACCTGCTGTCTGTTCCATTAGAGCAAATAGTGCATTATCATGTGCATTAGTTCAGGCATATTGTGTTAAAGTGTATGCCACATAAAATGCTGTTATCATCACTGTACACTCTCAGCCCTCGCTTTGTTATTGTACCGCAGCTTAATTACAGTACACAGACACGCACGCATGCATGTGTCGCAGTCAAGGAAGCGAAAGCAGTCGTGTTGTTGTGCGTGTACACTCCTTTGGGGGAGTGATTTTTAAATGAACTCGTTATGGTCGCGAAAAGGTGGGCCCACTGTGGCTGGCGCACATAGTGCTGTTGTTGCACGCTGCCAAAGCTGTACCTGTCTGTCTTTTTCAATGCATCTCTTTCTCCTGCATACATTGCATCCAAGCAGCCCCCAGAAGGAGAGCAGTGCGGTGTGTAAGGTTGCACCGCTGTTGGGTAGAATTGCATCAGAAATCCTGATCCTGTCAGAAGTCGAAAGCAGGAAAGACTAATGAACTCATTGTAGACCCTGACGCTCACATCAAACACAGAATGTGATTATTGTGAATTGATTTTTTTAATGAACACTATGGAAAGAAGTACTGTATAAGGACTTTATCGGTAAAAACATCCTAACATACAGTATCTGATGATGTGCTACAATTATGTTCAGATAACTAAAGTTGGACAAAAGGTATACCTCTACTCCAATGCTGAGCATGCCAGATGTTTTTGACATTCCATGAATTGCGTAGTTGTTTCGATTTGGCTGAAGGAATGCCTCGATCTGTATCTAATGTAGAAAGAGGTGGGCATAGTTATTATGAAGAATAATTATGTGAAAAATAAAATGTGACAGGCTGTGCTCTAATAATAGCCACAAATCTGGCTTCTGAAGATGTAAGGGACACAACACCAATAGTCGGGGAGACTTGGATCTCTCTGCTGAAAAAAACACCAGAATTAGGTCACCAAGTTCAGCCTGATGATGTTTGTCCTTCGGGGTTACGTTACATTACATGGCATTTAGCAGATGCTGTTATCCAGAGCAACGTACAATGAATGCAAAAGTCAGGTATACAAAGTGCTGAAATTGTAGACCAAAAAAAAAAAGTTATAGTGCCAGCTGACCAAGTGACAGCAATATCTAGTGTAATAATCTGTTGAAGTACCAAAACTCAAACAGCCAAGGAAACAAACCAACCATATAAAGTACAACTAAGAGAATTCAAAACGACTAACCCCAGGCTAGACAGTACACAGCCTGGGTTGGTCTAGACCACAATGCAGTTCCACAGTAGGCAGGGAAGAAGGGGAGAGGTGTAGCCTGAAGGGGAGCGTGATCAGTCTGCACTTGAAGGTGGTCAGGGAGTCGGCAGTTCTGACCTCGCTGGGAAGGTCATTCCACCAACAGGGAGCCAGGGCAGGGGGTAGTCTTGAGCGGGTTGGGCAGGAGCAGAGAGGAGGAGAGGCCAGGTGACCAGTAGTAGCGGAGTTTAGGGATCTGGTTGGCTTGTCGGGACGGAAGAGACACTGGAGGTATGCTGGCCCTGACCCCTTGAGAGCCTGGTAAGCTAGCACTAATGTGTTAAATTTGATGTGAGCTGCAATAGGTAGCCAGTACACAGGTCAGCAAGATTGATGGGATTGAAGATGACCATGACTTCAATTTGGTGGGTATTTGAATTTGAACTCGTGACTTGGATTAGAGTGAGGGAAAGTTGCACAGCCATCAGCCTCACACTCTTGTCAAGACAGAATCAAGAATACGAGAGCTCAGTTGGGATGCACTGGATGGCCAGCAGTGTTCTATGTGTTACATGGAGCCCTGATTGCATGCCACAAATGTTTTGCTGGGTCTGCCTGTTGAACCACTAGGTGTTGGTTTCCTCCGTGCAATCTGCCGAGTCCAGTCTTTGGTTGTAACCCTGATCTGGGGGAGCGAGTGGTTGCTAGGGCTTGCTCAAGGCACCACCCCAGGCTAGTCAAGGGAAGGAGATGCCTTACTACTCCATTACATGGCAGTCAAGGATGGCACATGCCCAAGTTCAGCATTCATGTTACGGTACAAGTGTTTTTACGCTTGGTCTGAGACCGCATCCAAGACTGATTCTGGGCTCGTTTTGGGGCAGGGCTTATTATATGTGGAGGTTTGAGTTCATGTGCAAGAATGATTTTTGAACCATGGAATGATTTTTCAATACCTTCCCATGGTACCAACACTTAAGTGATGGAAAAACAGCACTTTTTGAAAGCACGGCTGGTAATGCAGGTATACCTGGGAACAAGAAGCCAGTCTCGTACAAGATGATGTGTTTTTTTTTTTTTTAAACTGCGGTCTCTTGGCAAGTGCTCATGCAACAAACGTAAGCTAATTAGAGTCTTCCAGTCCTTTGGTTTTATATATCCGTAATATAACGGATATCCGTAATATCCGTTACTTTGTATGTGGCCCCAAGCATGGATAGATTCCACACATGATGCCTCTGTAAGGTTTAAGTAAACTCCAGAACACCGCTTTCAGGAGGACCAAGGATCAGATCTCTGGACCATTCCTGGGCCTATAAAAGCATTCACAATGCTCATGCTAAACACTGGGCTCAAAGTGTAAAAATGGGCTCAAAGCATCAAATCACCAAACTCTTGTCGTCTTAGATTGTTCCAGTGAAGGCGGAGTGAGCTTCAGGAACTGACAAGTGAATGTTTGGAACTGTCTTTGACTGCCATGTTGAAGAGAAGTGACACATAATGCTTTAACTCGCAGCACAATCTCAGTGTGTCCTGGTTATCTCATGTGACCTTTGACTACATGCATGCTGTGCTATGTTTGTCTTATATGAGCTTTCAGAAAACACACCGCTTCCTGTTTATCTCATGAAAGCCTGGACCACAGACGCACTTTGCCTTGATTTGCCTCATGCTAGCTTCAGCACAGCCTCTGGTCTTCTTCACGATATCTACTGAGCAGTCATGCTGTGATGATGCTTTTGCAAATTCAAAGGCCTTTTCATAACATTTTCTTCTGTACTTGCTGTGAAGACGACAAAATATGCCGAAACAAGCTTCGATGTTATATTTGCTTCTCAGCAGGAGTGTAAGCTAAGCCATGCTGTGGGTTGTGTTTGTAAAGTGATAAAATGTGTGAGGAAGTTAATTTCGAACCCCTTTTCCTCACCTCATCATCTATGTGTATTAGAAGGGCTTTGAGATTGTTTGGAATCACTAGAAGCAGGAGATATGGTATTCCGCACTTCTCCCCTGGACTTTAATTAGTTTTAGCTGTTGATGTTTCAGTCAGGACCAAAGTGGAGCAGTTGTACAATTTGCACAGTGAGTAAATAATGCCTGAATGCTGTGTGTCTGTGCTTGTGTGGGGGTGGTTTTCATATTGGTGCTGATTAGAATATCAAAATCCTCTTGCTGTCCGTTGCTCTTCCTGGGTCTTGGAGTCTGCAGACAGAGGAGGTGTCTGTGGGGTGGGGGGTGTAAGTTTATGGTCACAGTGAATCAGGTATGGCCTCAGTCCCTGTCAGCCTCAGACAAGGAGGTCTGGCTTCTGTGCCTGTAAAACCCTGTTGCAGCACTTGTACGCCTGAAAAGCCTGGTGAGGAGGTGTTTCCCCAGGACTGGAAAACCCTGGTGAAGGAGACGTGCCCTCTGTACCTGAAAACCCGAGTGAAGGTGCGTTCTCCATATCTGAAAACCCTTGAGACTGAAGCATGTCCTTCAGGGCTGAAAACCCTGGTGTACAGAGGTGTGGCCTCTCTACCTGAATACTGCTTAAAGAGGTTTGCCTTTTTTACCCAAAAACCCCGGTGGCGGCTGATGTGTCCCTTGCGCCTGAAAGCACCGGTGGCCGGCGACGTGCTCCTTGCGCCTGAAAGCCTTGGCGGCCGGCGACGTGTCCCTTGCGCCTGAAAGCACCGGTGGCCGGAGACGTGCCCCTTGCGCCTGAAAGCACCGGTGGCCGGAGACGTGTCCCTTGCGCCTGAAAGCACCGGTGGCCGGAGACGTGTCCCTTGCGCCTGAAAGCCCTGGTAGTGGGCGACGTGTCCCTTGCGCCTGAAAGCACTGGTTGCCGGCGACGTGTCCTTTGCGCCTGAAAGCCCTGGTGGCCGGCGACGTGTCCTTTGCGCCTGAAAGCCCTGGTGGCCGGCGATGTGTCCCTTGCGCCTGAAAGCCCTGGTGAAGGTGTGGCCTCTTCAGTCCCAGTGAAGCTTTCTTTCAATATACAAGTCAGACTGCATCATATTGTATTGCACCTTGAAACAGCAGTCATCATTTTATTATAACGGTTGCTCTAAATTTATTTTTGATAGAGTGAATCGTTGATCAGGTAGCTCACACATTCCTAATGAAACACGATGTGAATAGAAAATGAATTTTTTCCTCCTGCATACATTTTTGCACGAGCTCATGTGCATTTATCGTGTGTACACCTCATTGCAGTGCCCGAATACAGAAAGAGAGGAAATTGCTTTCATGTGACGACTTCATGGAAGCATCTCTACTTTTACCACAGAGACGGTCATCTTTCTGTGAACTGTTTGACATCTCACACACACAAACACAGAAAGCTGAGCTGGAAGTAAATACATACCATTACTCCACTACCATTGTATATCTCTAAATGGGTATCATTATGCTGCTGATTTCCAACAATGTACCAAAATGATAGAAACTGAGGCGTATGTATGAAGCCTGTACACACACACTTTGCATTGCACAGTGGGGGTGAAAACACGAGTAGGTGCTGGGAATAAAGTCACCTGGTGTAGAGGTGTGAGCCACAGGGAAAAATCACCCTACGCATCTCCAGGGTAACGTGAGCCTGCGAGACAGGAAATAACAACGATACCTCCAACCACGCTTTTTCGACAGAGTGAGAATGAAGGGGTGGAATGACACAAGAAAGGACTGTAAATTTAATTTTCTTCAGAATCCTAAATCAAATGTAACCTGTTTATATCAAGGCAAATTTGCAAACACACACATTACAACAGAAGAATAAAGACCCGCCGTCAGTCAACCAGATACTCTTCGTTCAGAGATTATTTGACTCGAGCCTTCTCACGGTTTCACTCCGTGTTTCCAAACATCATCTCTTCAGTCCTTTCTTAATTTAAAGGCCGTTTGTGATGTTCTGAATGGATGGGTCTTTAACCCTCCATGCACACTTGAGACTTTTACGCTCCTCAGTTGTATTTGGCAGTCTTGTTTGTTTTGACTGTGTCATTTGGAAACGCAGCAATTTGGTATGATGCGCCAAGTCTGGCTTGTTGAAGCAAACTTAATCATGATCTTTGAAATAAACTGAAAGGCCCTGAGTGGATGAAAACCCTTAGAAATATGAATGTGTGAAAGAGTGAGCTGCTTTTTTCAGACAGTAGGGGGTGCTATGGTGTTAGATTTGAATTGGTTTGTGATCAAACATTTACCAAATCTGGACTGACTCTCATAGCTCTTTGTGTGGTTTTTTTTTTGCGTCTCTCTCTCTCTCTCCAAGCTGTAGGGCAACCTTAATTTATGTGCCTTTATGTTGACATTTATGTATGTGATGCATTTTCGATTCAGTCATTGGCATATGTGTTTTTATATACGTGTACGTGAGTTTCCATGCATACTTGGAGCTCAGATTTCCTTGGCGAGCATGTTTGCATGGTTGTGGTGTGTTGGCATCGTGCTTGCTTACATCTGGATTCAATGGCCAGTAAGCCCTGGCAAAAAAAAAAAAAAGTCCAATCCACACCATGCATTCCTTCTTGTAAAATATCACGCTCGTTACAGATGGCCACCAGGCACCTTTTGATAACTTATAGACAAATGAATGTAATTAAAATAAGGTGCTGGTTGATCACATTCCCTCATTATGTTCAGAATAGGAACATTTATAATCATTATATGGGCTCTGAGCTCAACTCCAGATTTTTGCCCATCAGTCGATGGCATTAGATTTGGAGATGCAGGAACTAAAGGAATCATTAAAGATGGTTCGGGGAGCTGGGAGAAAACATGGGGGGGAGGAGTAATTGGAGAAGAGGAATGAACTAGAGAAGATTGAAGAGCTTGAGGAGAAGATGAGGTTCCTGGAGAAGATATTGAGAAGCTGGAGAGGCTAGCTCAGCATGAGAGCTGGAATAGGTGGAAAAAATTGATGAGCTGGAGTTGCTGGAAAGGCCAAGAAATTATAGAAGCCTGAAAAGATGCGTCTGGAAACCGAAGAGGAGATGGGAGTGATGGAAGAGCTGGCAGAGATGAAAATGTTTGAGGAGACTTAAATGCTGCTGGAGAAGATGATGAAGGAGAAGGAGCTGGAGTTGTTGGAGGAGATAGAAAAGATTGAGGCGATAGAGAAGATTTGAAGAGATGGAGGATCTGAAGGAGATGAAATCCAAGATGAGCTATAAAAGATGGAACAGTTTGAGGAGATGGAGAAAACTTCAGAACCAGAGGAGAAGGAAATTGAGTTGCTGGAAGAGATCGACTGGAGAAGCTAGAGAAGATAGATGAGCTGGAGTTTCTGGCGGAGACGGAAAAAACTGAAGTTAGGGAAAACTGGAGTGATGGCGGATCTGAAGGAGATAAAACAGAAGAGCTGGAGAAGATGGACTAAATGGAGGGAGACATGAGAGCCTTGAAGTAAAGGAGACAGAGTTACTGAAGAGACCAGAAAAGACTGGAGAGTTGGAAGACTTGAAGATGGATGAGCCGGAAGAGAGAAGTTATGGAAGATTGAACAAACAGATGACCTGGTGGAGATGAAACAGAACAAGAGCTGGAAGTGATGAGCACTAGAGGGAGATGGCAGAGATGGAGGAGAAGGATGAAGGAGTTGGTAAACCTGGCATTGTAAGAAGAGATGGAGGAATCAGAAGAGCTGAAGGAGGTGGTGAGGCAGGAGGAAGCTTGGGTTTTCTAGGGAGGAGGATGCAGGGCACTGCCAAATAGCTTAAATATGTCTCAAGCTCACTGATGCAGTACAGGCACAGGAATCTTTCCACCAGAGCCTGCTTTTCTGCTCCAATAATACCAGAGCTCTGTAAAATGTCATCCTGCTCCTGTCTTTTGTACTGAGAGCCTGGAAGAGATGGGTTTCATATTCCAGAACACAGGGAAAGAATGTGTCTGTCTCCTTCTTGTTTCCTGCTAAGTCCATTAACAAGTTTACTTGACAGATACACAAGTCATGAGATGGCAACAAATGAAATGGATTTCCCTTGCCCTCCCTCTTTTTCTCCCTCCTCTTTCACTGTGTCTCAGTGTTTGCCTAAATTTATCTCTCTTATTAGTTTGCACATTCCAAGCTGTGATCTGATCTAGTCCAGAGTCTGCTATAATCCCTTTCCCAAAACATTGAACACCACCAGATACTGATGCCATTCATCTCCGCAGGCTCTGTAGATAGGAAGATCTGGAGCAGGCATTGTTGCATGCGTATTTTTTTACTAATTGATGAACATCTTGTCTTAATGGACACATCATTCTTGGCTGTGAGCTAAAGCTTATTTTTATTAACTCTTGGCTTGGAGCTTAGGAACTACAAATCACTTGTATCATGTCTACAGATGGTCCTTCTCTTAATGGAGCTTCTCAAATGCTTTTTTGTCCAAACCCCTAAAGTGTGGGGGTTTCTTTTTTTTTTTGCTCCCCTTTGGAAGGAGTGCTGCTTTTCAGAATGAATTTAGATACTTTTTGCAAATCTAAACTCCAGATCATGTGGTTGGATTTCATTCTTTGATTGATGGATCCAGATCTAGGTGTAAGCCTTCGTCATGGTCATCATCAAAGTCCCTCCTATGCCAAGATCTGGTCTTCCCAGGCAGTCTCCTGTCCCAGTACTACCCAGCTCTTTGAGGCGCATGGGTGCGGTGCCGATCTCCATTTCTATAGCCCTCTGCCTCCTGCTTATTACATAGCTAGGGTTACAGCGGGGGGGCTCGTCCTCTGGTAACCGTAAGAGTTTGACTCCCTACTCACATCTATATTGCAGCGTGCCTTGTCAGATGGCAGTAGGTACAATTTTTATGATGGTCTTTGGTATGACTTGACTGTGAGTAGAACTCGCGATCTCCTGGTTGAGACGCGCTAACCAGTAGGCCAACTCGCAGTAAGCCTGCCTTCATACCAGCAAGCTACAAGTAGTAGTTTGTTGCTTGTCGTCCTTCAAATTGCGAAACGGCTAGGTTTAGCTTCTAAAGCTAACTGAAGTGATCGTTTGAGTTGTGTTCTGTGCTTGGCTTTATTGTTCGATTTGTTGGCAGATAAGCAAAGCAAGCCAACTCCTAACTAAGCACGTTCACCTGAGGCAACAGAGATCTCCGCGACTTCATTCCATGCTTTATTTTTCTTTGTAATGGCTCAACACGCGTAACGAGTCAAATAGTAAAAGGGAACGAATTACAGGAAGGTACTAAAGTTGTGAGTGGGGAACTGAAGAAACCTCAGACTTCATACTGTAGGATTGGGACTAGGAATCATTTGAGTCATATGTTTGGATTTGTCACACGTAATTTACATGGAATTGGGGGAAAAAAAATCTGTCCATCTCCCGCTTGTTGCATTATTGCATCGTTGTTTGCTACCGTCTCTGAAATCATAGCTCACACTTGGCTTAGAAAATGAATGATCATGATGGAACGCCATGAAGTAATGCCACGTTTCGTGATTGTTTCCGAAAGTGGTTGGAGAATCTTTCGATTCAAGACGTACGGATGAGGTTTATACTCTGCTACAGGATTCGGATTTAAAACAATAAATCCACTCGACCCACCAGCTCCATCCAGAGCTTTCGCAGAGTGTTCTAGTTCGACTTCCTAGCTTTCCTATGTTAGCTTTATTGATATTGACTCTGGTGGTTTTTAGGTCTTGAACTGTTGCCCAAGTTATCCATATCCATCCATTTAGCTTCTTGGTGAGACCTTCCTGGGAAACCCTTAAAGTGCGTATCACGGGTAAATTCAGGAGCGAGATCAGTGTAATTCTCCTATTTTATATTAAACTTTGGTCAAATATCTGT
>JANZLB010000024.1:55518537-55530446 GCA_026167865.1 Notarius quadriscutis | reverse complement strand
CACTCTCCAGTTGGTGGGCCAGCAGTGGTGGCCAGGTCACTGCCCATCTGCTCCTGGCTTCCAGCTTTCCTCCTCCCACCTACTCCATATCCAGCAGGAGGCACGTTCTGCCTCCTCCCCAATCCTACAAGTTGCATGTTTTTTGCTCCTTTCATCCAGGCCCAGAGCTGATGATAACCGCCAGGTTGATTTGGTGGGGAAACCTCTGTAGCCAATCTCCACAGGGAACAGCCATGCCTACCATCCCTTGTCCTTGCACTCCTGAAATAGGGACTGGTACTTCAAGGCCTTCCTCTCATAGGCTTCATCACATCCCTCCTCCCAAGGCACTGTCAGCTCAACCAGGATTATTTTCTTATCCTTGGTTGTCCACAAAACAATGTCCGGGCAGCAGGTTATGTGCACCACCTCCAGGAACTGCAGCCTCTTCCCCATGTTGACCCTCATCTCCCAGGACCTGGCATTTTGCAGAAGGTAGGGCTTTGGTCTTTTGGTTGAGAATGTCCTAGCTCCCTCCTTGATGAAGGTGATCACCTTCTTCAAGTCTGTACTGGTAGGCCTCTTCTTGCATCTCTCCCACTCCAGTGTATCAGCTAGAGACAGAAGCACTTTGTCATGGTGCCACTTATACCATCCTTGGGAAAGAGCTGTTTTGCACCCTGACAGTATATGTGGCAATGTCCCCTTTTAACCACAGAGCCTGCAATTTGGGTCTTCTCTCAACTCCCATGTGTGCAGATGTGCTGGAGAAGGAAGGGTGTCATATACGGACCGCAAAAGGAAGGAACTACAGAAGGGCTCCAGATGCCACAGCTCTGTCCATGAGATTTTGTGCTTGGGCGGGTCCCATTTTGTCCATGTGCCCTGGGACCCTTGTTCCACTGCCCTTGCCATCTGTCTTTCCTCCTTGTGGGCCTGTACTTCTGCCTGGACCATGTCCTGCCTGTTCCTTACACCTGCATTTCTCTACTGCTGGAAGTGTGCAGAGCCAAGTCTTTTCTGACCAACACAAGGGTTTTCCAAGATGTCTTGCAGCTTCAGAGCACTCACTGACTACTCTACGACTGTACTGGCTTCCTGCTTACGCCCAGACCTGGTTGTGAGCCCTGCTTGCTTCACCAGGTCATCTTTCAAGTCTCTCAATCTTAATAGGACTCTACATTTAGCCACTTTAAATTCCTCCATGACTGATGACAGGGGGAGCTGTAGTTGCTCTGACTGAATGTAGAGGCCCACTGAGGAGAAGCTTGGAGGAATCTCCAAGCATTTCTGCAGGTGTTTGTTGGTTTTCCTCTCGATGTCCTCAACAGCAGTCATAGGGAACTCATAGATTGTGAAGAGCCAAAGAAGCCTGGGCAGGAGACCATGCTGGTACAGCCAGGCCTTGAACTTGCCGGGAAGTCCGGACTTGTCCATCTTCTTCAACCACTTGTTGGTCTGCTTCACAGTGTTGGTGACACTGGCTCAATCTATCAATGACGTGTTGAACCACTTCCCCAAGCACTTTATCAGGTTGTCTTCAATGGATGGAATGATCTCACCCTGGACTTGGAGACTAAACCTCCTGGTGACTTTGCCCTTCTTGATCACCAAACTCCTGAATTTTCTGGCCTTGAAGGACATCCTCCCCCAAGTGGCTACATTATCCAGGATTTCCAATACCCATCTTGTTTGGACATGCAACACCATTATTATATATCTTGTATTGTTTTTCGTTCTATTTCCTTACAAATGTGGCATGGGGACCCTGAGGGAAACGGTATTTCAATACACTGTATACTAGTGCATCTCAAATAATTAGAATATTGTGAAAAAGTTCCATATTTTCCATCAGTTATTTAAGAAAGTGAAAATTTAATATATTCTTGACTCATTACATGTATACTAAAATGTTTCAAGCATTTTTCTATTTTAATATTGTTAATTATGGCTCACAGTGCAAAAAAAATTTAAATCTCAAAATATGAGAATATTTCATTTCGAGTTTGAGGAAAACAGTATGAATACCGTGCATCTCTCAGTCTAGTTCAGTACATGCAACTACAATCATGGGAAGACTGCTGACTTGACAGTTGTAATGAACTTTACATACATGTAATTAATAAAGAATATATGAAAGTTTACCTTTTTGAATTAGATTACAAAAAAATGAACTTTTTCATGATATTCGAATTGTTTTGAGATGCACTAGTACTTGTATATGGACATTTTGACAATAAAGCTCTCTTGATGCTTGATCAGTTTATATACTGTATGTATATATATGTATATATATATTTTTTTAATCCAAATCAATTTCTTTCCAGTTTGTTTGGGTACTACAACTAATGTTTGTCTCAATTTACTCCTCATATATTAAAGTAAAAGAGAAAACATGAAAATTTCATATGACCTTGTTCAAGTGATGGCAATGTGGTTGGATTTTTTTTTCATACAAATTAATGAGAAAAAGTCACCCTAATATTAACCTTCATACATCATTTAATAGTAATTGAGTCTCTGAATCTGAATATTTTCAATGTACATTATTTCTGTTTTATTTAAATGCTATACTTTTGACTGACTACTGACTTGCTACCTGAGTAAGATTTCTAAACAACAGCCCTATACATTCACCTAAGTATCATTTTTCCACCACTGTCTACCCTCATGTCTCACCTCTTTATGACCTATATAATGCACTGTCTAATTTCTTTATAAAAACATCTGTGTACTTTTTGTTTGCCTCTGTGCCGATATTTTCATGCAGAGGTAATGATGACTAGTGCTTGTGTAAATCTATGATAACTGAAGGGCAGCTGACGATGACTGCATAATGACATGCTGCTGTTGAAACACAACAGATTCCTCTGTTTCTCAGCTATTTCAGCACCAAAATCCCCACTGGCATCAGTCAGGCATTGAGATCATTGCTGATGTGTTCTCAGGCTGGGTTTTTTTTTTTTTGCATATTTTTACTTTAAGATCATTAATGTTTGTCACTTGTGTGTGTATGTGTGTGCGTGTGTGTGGTGGTATTTTTTTTTTTTTTTATATCTTGGTAGGACCTTGTGACCTTGTGGGAACATTTTTGCTGGTTCCAATGAGGAAAACTTTTTTCTTTTTTTTCCCTTTTCTTTTTAAACAAACAAACAAACAAACAAACAAAATATTTCTGTTTGGTTACTGAGATTAAGCTTTTGGTTAGATTTAGATGTATTTCAGCATTTGTTATGGCAACAGAAATGTGTGTGTGTGTGTGTGTGTGTGTGTGTGTGTGTGTGTGTGTGTGTGTGTGTGTTTTCGTTTTCCAGAGAACGTGATTGTTCCCAGCCATAGACATGCTGTGTTCCAGGCTCATCTTAATTCCCAGAGTTTATATATGGAAACTTTCAGTGTTGTTACATCAGAACTACAGCTGCTTTTTTTCTTGTTGCCTCTCTCTTCAAATTAACTCTCTCTAAACAGTGAGTGCCTGATAAAATGTATTAATCAAAGATAAAACAGAAGGGCTTGCTATAGGCATTTTGTTGGCCCAAATCCTGTGGAAGAACTTGACAGTCATGTTTGACAAATACAGTCTCATTTGCAGGCCTATCAATAATAACTTTTGTGCACAGTAATATTTTATTAAATATATTTTTTGGGCTTTTTTCACCTTTATTGGATAGGATAGTATATGAGTGAGAGAGAGACAGGGAGGGATCGGGAAATGACCTCAGGTCAGAGTCAAACCCAGGTCCCTGGATTTATGGTATGGTGCCTTATCCCACTGAGCCACAACACCCCCTGCACAGTAATATTTACCCATCCATCCATTTACTGCTGCTTATCTGGGTCTGGGTCGTGGGGGTAGCACCCTAAACAGAGCAGCCCAGACCTCGCTCTCCCCAGCCACCTCCACCAGCTCTTCCAGGGGAATGCCAAAGTGTTCCCAGGCCAGCCGAGAGATGTAATCTCTCCAGTGTGTCCTGGGTCTGCCCTGGGGTCGCCTCCTGGTGGGGCATGCCCAGAGAACCTCCCCTGGGAGGCGTCCGGGGGCATCCTAACAAGGTGCCCAAACCACCTCAACTGACTCCTTTCAATGTGGAAGAGCAGTGGTTTTCTCCTGAATGACCAAGCTTCTCACCCTGTCTCTAAGGGAGAGCCCAGCCACCCTGCAGAGAAAACTCAGTTTGACCGTTTGTATCTACGATCTCATTCTTTTGGTCACTACCCACAGCTTATGACCATAGGTGAGGGGGGGAACATAGATGGACCAGTAAATTGAGAGCTTTGCCTTTTGGCTCAGCTCTCTCTTCACCACAACAGACCAGTTTAGCATCCGCAACATTGCTGACGCTGCCCTGATCCGTCTGTCCAACTCCCGTTCCCCCCCCCACCCTCACTCGTGAACAAGACCCTGAGATACTTAAACTCTTCCACTTGAGGCAGCAACTCCCCCAGACCCGAAGTGGGCACTCCACCCATTTCCAGCTGAGTACCATGGCCTCAGACTTGGAGGTGCTGATCCTCATCCCAGCTGCTGCTTCATACTCTGCTGCAAACCGTCCCAGCGCTTGCTGGAGGTCACAGATTGATGAGGCCAACAGGACTACGTCGTCCGCAAAAAGCGGAGACGTGATCCCGAGGCCACCAAATCGGGCACCCTTCGCCCCTTGACTGCGCCTAGAAATTCTGTCCATAAAAGTTATGAACAGAACCGGTGACGATGGGCAGCCCTGGCGGAGTCCCATCTGCACCGGGAATGAGTCTGACTTCCTGCTGGCAGTGTGAACCAAACCCCTGCTCTGGTCATACAGGGGCCAAATGGCCCGCAGCAGTGGGCTCCGAGCCCCATACTCCCGAAGCACCCCCCACAGGGCACCACGAGGGACATGATTGTAAGCCTTCTCCAGGTCCACAAAACACACGCAGACCGGTTGGGCAAACCCCTATGCACCCTCCAGTACCCTTGCAAGGGTAAAGAGCTGGTCCAGTGTTCCATGCCCAGGACAAAAACCACTTTGTTCCTCCTGAATCCGGGGTTCGACTATCGACCAGACTCTCCTCTCCAGCACCCCAGCATAGGCTTTCCCGGGGAGGCTGAGAAGTGTGATGTTTGGACTACCAGATAATTAGAAATGTCCAGAAACTGCATATTGAACTGAGAATTGTTGAAATCGCTTGACAAGTCCATCTTTTTTAAGCTGTAGAGGTCCAGTCCATCGCATAAATATATTTTTTCTCGATTTTGCTTTTGGTTCTACTCTGTTAACATAGTCAGATGTCGAATGTTTTCCACAAGATGACGATGGACGTGGACTTGGCTTGGACGCCATCTTTGATTGTTGCCCGTCACTTGGAAACCAGAAGTGAACCAGGAGGCAAAAAGTCACGTGATTTGCAAACAACGAATTTCGTGTAAAGTGTCATGTTCATGCGCTGTTCTGTAATTTGCTCTTCTATTTTAGATGATCGGTGGTCATGTTTTCCTGTCGCATGGTCAACCCTGAACCAGTTTTTGACTCTCTTCACATGTTGATCAGTGTGCGCTCCATCAGATTAACTGACCTGAAAAGATTCAGCGCAACTGTGAGACGGGAGATGACTTTGACTTTGCTGTGAACATCTGCAACCTTATTCAACTCGGCCTCGTGCTTGCTTTGGACTGACGTCGTGCAACTCGTCTTTTAGCGAATTCCTTTCTCTAAAGTGTTTCTCTGTGCGATGCAGAATGGAAAACGCTCCTTTGTAGTGCTAATGTTTGCTTTGTTGTGTGGCTCACTTTGGAGGTCAGTGCCTTTAGCTCCTAATGAATCATAGAGATGCTCCTTCACTCTCTTCTCCCCCCTCCCCCCCCATGGCAACGAGTGAAGAAGAGGCCAATTATTCTCTCAAAATGACCCTCCTTTCTCAGCGATGACTACTCTTCAGTGCTTTAGAAATGGTAATATAGTGAATAAAAGGGTGGAAGAGGAGGCAGTGCGGCGGATGCGGTACTCTGATTGTGACATGGCAGTTTGCGATGAGATTAGCGCGTCTCGCTGTTTTTGCTCGTAATCCTATTTAAAAGTACTCCGCTTGTCAGGGTCTCTGTAATCCAGCACTGTGCCATCATTTGATTAAGACCGAAGAATTAAGGTGCTTTACATTTTTTTGCATTTTGCAGCAGAGGATTATTTGCGTTGTCGGAGTTTTGGGATTTTGAAGACTCCAGAGCTGGGGCTGGGGTTGGAAGGTCTATTTATTTTTGTGGTCGATAATCCCTGACTGTATATTTACACCGCCTTGTAGTGCTTTGATGAAAATAATGTGAGCTTGGATTCTCTTTGCACCGAGTTAATGTGCTCCTGATGTCTTTATGATTGAGCCCATATAGTCTACTATATCTTTATGGCTCTTTGGGATTTCCTGGATATATACCTCAACCACATATTTCACATGAAAATACAGATGTGCTTGATTTAAAGAGGACCGAAGAGGGCCTTCCATGCATAATGTCATGACTGTGACTTTGTTATACTGATCAGCAGAAGTAAGTTCCATGTTTTTCAATATATGGCTTGAGACTTTACTTCCAACAAGCTGAAAAGGGAGTATTCATGTGCAACCATGTGACAAAGTAGTGTGACGTATGTATCCGCCGCCGCCACGTTGGATGATGTGCAAATCCAAAACGCCGTCTCATGCGAACAATAACTGTGACGCATCTCTGACCTTCTCAAGATATTCTGATTCTCTGGAGTCCTCTGCCAAGTCGAGATTCAGAGAGAAAGCTGAAATTTGTGGCTTTGACCCGTATATGTTAAAGACATCTGATTTATAGATGACTTGCAACCACGTGATCAAAATGTGCAACGTCATGAGCGTCCGCCATGATGATGGATACACAAAGCAACAAGGATGGCAGCCACTGAAACAATGCTGAATTTTCTCATTATTACCACGATTTGAACGACCGCGCGAAGATTCGATACAAAGAGAAGATAGATGTATGTGGTTTTGACCTATATTATTTAAAAAAGTCAGACTTTTCTGAAGACAAGACGCTTCTACTGACCATTGAGTACCCAGATATATATCACGTTCTATCTGGTTTGGCTGCCGAAGAATCAAGTCCGACCTTGGGCGAAACATAGCCCATGTTCTGACTGGGTGCCCAGTCTGGATTGCTTCTATCATATGATGTTGCTGGCGCTCCGAGAAGTGAAATGGTAATACATGTGTTAAAATTATAACAACGACCCACTGAACCGCGACAAGAGAACGCTCATTTTGTAGCGAAATTCTAGCAAGACGAAATAAAATTCTTCCATGATATTATCGGGAAAGCTTTTGAATCTCACCGGAGATAAAACGATGACTGCAAAAATGAGCTGTTTTGGTTCTAGCCTGTTAGATCAGCCCTGCCGATGTTGTTCAGCCATGCTCGTCTCCTCTCCGTACTTGGCCTCAGAGTTTCCTCGCCCTCTTTCCGGATCATGGATGGAATTCTAAAAAATTGGAACGTGCCACGGTCACGAGTCCTGTTGTGACCGCAACCATATACAGCACAAAGATATGGCAGAGCTAAAAGAACGCTTAAAGCAGCGGAAAAACAAAGAGTTGCGCACGCGTGACTGTTTTGTATGGAATGTCGCTTGACCCCCGCATTTGTATCTCCACCAACATGGCCGACATCGGGGTTTCTATTTTGCTTTGACGTCACTTGCAAGTCAAGGACACGGAGGATTTCGCCTTATTACCACCAGTTGAATACCCTGATGTTGTGGAGAAAAAGAAAAGTGCATCAGTAAAACGAAGTTACTGGAGCTAATATCTCACCTGGCAAACTTGACCCACATTGGTTCTCCTTGTGTATCCAAACTCGCTAAGGTTTGCGCTGCTTCTAATCTGGCTTTCTTGGCAGATCTTTCATTTATCCTGTTGCTTCTTGATACTGCGAGACAAGTTTTCGTCTTGATTTATCGTGTCCTAATTTGAGTGTTGGTTCCCAATCTGGATTTGTTTTATCACGTCGGTTTCCCAGTGCTCCTGCAAGATGAGAAGCAGAGCGTTCATGCTAAAGCTCAATTTAATCAGCAGAAAACGGAGCTTTCATTAGCAATGAACTCTTACCAGATATAAAGTGGTCACCACACACGCGAGTGTAATTAGCGTTTTCCTCAGTTAAGTCCTTACGATGCATGTTTTTGAACCACAGCATTCTCCGGACAACGCTTCGTCTGTTTTGTCACCATTTTTAATTATTTTGGGAATTCTGAAGAACCGTTTGTGTTTGTCATGAGTAGCATTATTACCGCAATTATATCCCACGCACAAAATAGGCACCGTCTTTCTTCAAAGGCAATGAAATCAAAAGAAAAATCAGCAGCTCACACGTGAAGCGCCGCTATCTTGGTGGTTGCCATCATCCAACATGGCGGACTTCCGGTTTGGAAAATAAGCGTGATGTTACATGGACACCAAGAATGGATGCTTTTCCCTCAGATCTGCCCACATATTTAGGTATCGGACACATGTCTGGAGGGTGTCTTTTAATTGATAGGAGTAGACTTATCAACTCCTCACCTCTCATATGAGATGAGAGAGTTCTCTTCTGCTTTTTCTTGCTTTTCTCCAGCCCTCAGTATGAATGCTAGTAGCACAGAGAGCAGACAGCAGATCCATCCTTCTTTTCCACCGACTTATATTCTCCATGCCTGTGCATTCGTGTCATTTACTATAATCATAAAATTAATAAGCAGGTTCCATTTCTGATCCGAGGCTCTGAGAAGGACTGGGATGACGATCAGCAGCCATGATGACCCGTTTCCTTACGTTCCCGTCTGCTTTTCATTACCATATGCCCCAGTTAACCATATGGATCACTTTTCCTCTGCTTTGTGCAGAACTCCTCATGTGGATCGTCTGATTCTATAACCGGAGCCGGTTTTGTTTTTAATGCAGAGACGTCTGTTGCCACAAGCCGCCGTGCTCGGTGGGCTTTCTAGGCCGAGGCCCCCGACGTGCGAAACTAACCTGCTTTACGTCTGTTTGCTCCATACAGCCAGAAAGCGGAGATTCAATTCACGTGCCTGTGCCTTCAGGGCATTTGATTTCACCTCCAGATGAAATAACACCGTAGCTGCGGTGTGAATTAGCAGCGTGTAATGGAGTTAATTAGCGAAGGAAGGAACGGATGCATGTCGGAGACCTGGATGGAACGAACGTGTCTTTGTAGGGCTCGGGTCCAAAACAAGCTTTCTTGGCCTGCCAATCATAATATTGCTAATAATAAGAGCTCAGCGTAGCGAGTGTCTGTCATAGCCACGGGTGGCATTACTGTATTCCGTATTTATTTTTTTTTTATGTCGAATATGGATAACTTCTTCAGCACAGCAGTCGAAATGCTAATTTCAAATATCTTGGACCAGTTAATGAGAAGAAGGCTCAGTACAGAGTGAATGGAGTGTTATTTAGAGATATGGAAGTGGATTTATTGTAGACATTTAATTATTTTGTATGGTGTGTGTGTGTTGCTTCAGGTTAAAGGACCCGCTGGGTACCGCAGTCTTCCCCGTGACACAGCAGCATGGTCCAACCAGTTCCACAGAGAGGGCGCTCGCTCCTCTCTCAGTGCCAACCATCCCATGGTGGACCGCTGGCTCGAGCGCCAAGAGCAGGTACTGAAATCTAAACCAATCAGAGCTCTTCAAGATCAAGCGTCCTCCCACAATGCATCTCTGTGTCTGGAGTGCCGTTCGGCTCCATAGCATCTCCGCTGATGAGTGTCTGTAACTCTGTGTCCCAATAACACAGGATAGCACTCCACACACTTATAAAAGTCAGTGAGAGAATCGAGATTAGATACCTGGAGCAAAATAACACTGAACGATAAAAATAACCAGACGACGAGTCCTGAAGTGCAGGGTACGATTTCCGTGACCTTGTACAAGTGCTAGCTTTCTGCTAGTTTTGGCTCGTTCAACCCATTTAATACCCATCTCTCTTGCTCTCGGCCCCGTCGTTCCTCCGGCGGAGCCGTCTTCAGGTGTGTGGGTGGCGTTTGAAACCTATAAAGGAGCTTGAATGAAAAAGGAGAGGTGCGAGAAAGGAGATTGAGTCGTCGGGAGCGCCGAGCACGCTGGAGGGAATTCACTTATTAATTTTCACAATCGATTTTCTCGAGCTGCCAGGATTCATTTCACCCTCCCGTTCCGCTGCTCTCCTACACGCGCACTCTCACCTGCATGCACTGGCTGTGCACACGTGTGTGTTTTGCGGTGGAAGAAGCTCTCTTCGGCTCATGCATCATCATTAAGGCTGTGGCATGGCGTGGAGAGAGTCCTGGCTGGATATGAAGCCGCTGCTGCCGGCTGGTAGCTCGATTTGGAGAAGCAGTCAGTCAAGGCCCAGGCTCGAACTGACAGTGTAATTTATTTCAGCCATGCTCCGTTACAGAAAAGCCTAACCCCAAACACACACCTCTCGCTCTGTCTCTCTTTGAGCTCGGATCTGTGTCTCAATCGCTCCCTGACTCCCCCTATTCCTCTTTCTCTTTTCTACTTAGGCAAATGGGCTTTTTAAAATTCAACTCGGAGGCCGGTTTGTGCACTGTCATCGTCCCTCTTGGCTTTCTCGCGTTTATGAGCGATTGCGTTTTTAATGCCATCTACAGTTTAATGTGCCATTACCATTTTACAGTTGGCTCAGGGAGAGTGCGACCCAGCCTTTCCACTTCAGTGAGACGCTCCGGTTCGATGTTTCTCTGCTGATTTTCTCACAGACCTTTAATTGCCACTTAATTCTATTGACATAATGTTGTGGCCTGTTTTATAGGTTTTGAATAAGCCGCCTCATTAAGTCAATGGCTCTATCTTCCCACTGCCTGTAATACATGTTTCATATACAGCACAAGAGATGTTTTGAATGGAAAGGAGAAGAATGATGCTGATGAGATAAAATTTGATTCTAATTATCTACTTGTCTAATGGGAGCCTGCTGTCAAGTTCGAGAGGGTTTTAGGAGCACGTATCGGTCTTGAGATTCTTTTTTTTTTTTTTTCCCCCTATCTGAAGAATCTGTTGATGGTAGAATCAGCATTAGAGCAACGAACCATGAATGAAATATCTTAATATTGGTGGGATAATTAAAGCATTACACCGACGTATGATACTGTATGTACACATCCACGTTTAAGGCCTTTGCAGTGGAATTAATACAATTGGCTCATTCCTTTGTTCATAATGACTCATTTATTCAGTCATTTCTGTATTTTGTTCTCCAAGTTGTTGTTCTCCAAGAGATTTCTAGTCACCTCTTTTCTGGCACCATCCAAATTTCACGTATCCGAGCTAGAAAGAAGCACGCGCACACAAACGGCTACATCACTTCACACCCGAGCTGCTTGCACACAGTGCTGCGCACAATGAATAAGCTTCATTATTGAAATTATTTGGGATTTATAGGTGTAGAATAAGCGTCGTCATGATCAGTCCGAAGGCCAGATCTTGCCTAGAACCGCCTGCTAAATGCACTTTGTGCGAGGTGCAAATTGTCACCGTGAGAGGGTGAACATGGTCAGTGATCGAACTGTCAAGGAGCTCAGGATTAAAGACGAGTGTGTGTTCATAAATGAAAGCCTGATTTCATATTGATTGATTGATTTGATTTGATTTACTTTATTGATCTCAAGCTGGGAAATTGTTTTGTTGCAGCAGCAAGTTATCAGACATGCGAAAAGAGAAAAAGACACACTGTTGAGCATAAAATAGAATTAAAGGAAATCCCAAGAACAAGCCGACTGTACAAACTGTAAGCCGACTGTACAAACTGTAAAAACCCAAAAAAGATGACAACTGAGTCATCAATATCCCCTGTCCTATATACCAACTATATACCAAGTTTCAAGATATTATTTGTCACGTTTTTCCAAGTTCTGCTGCAGGAAACCAACCCTACCTCTT
>JANZLB010000024.1:53289261-53299878 GCA_026167865.1 Notarius quadriscutis | reverse complement strand
GCCTCAGCGGTAGCTTTGGCTCTACGCTTATGCCGCCGAGTCGTCACCCATTCGCCCCGCTGTAAGGGCTCTAATGCTGGAGTTGGGGGATTACTAACTCCACCTAGGGCATCCAGACTTTCCCCTACAGAAACTACATTGTTCTCATGCTCACTGGTCTTCTCTAAAGTCTGGACACATGCTTCTAACACTTTTATCTTCTCTGACAGAGAGGTAACTAATCTGCACTTACCACAAATGAAGCTATCACTCGCGACGGAGGAAGAATGACTAAACATCCTGCACTCAGCACACTGAAGGTGTGCCATGATTAAAGGATTCACATACCTTTATTGAAGATCTGTTGATATTAAAGCAGATCCGATGTGGATGGCCTCCGCTTGTCGTCTTTACACAGGAGGAGAAAAAAGAAAGCTTCCGGTCTCAGAGTTCTTTTGAAAAAAGAGAGAGAAAAAAACGGAAAAAAGAAAGCGAAAGTGGGAAGTACAAAAAGGAAAGCGACAGTCCAATAAAAATGAAGAGGATACTGGAAAATTATTTGTAGAAAAATATTTTTAAAAAAGATTAGTAATTAATGCCAACACTTACGGGGGAAAAAAAAAAAAGACTTGTCGCAAACAACTCGGGAACCAGGAAGTGCATAGCACAGAATGCGCACCCGCAAACCAATCGCCAATCACTCTCAAAAGTGATTTAACAATAATAAGTATCAATGTATAAATTATGGAGTGCAGATAGCTCTGTAACTAGATGTCCTTGTGGTTGTTGAGACATGGAGGGCCAGGAATGCCATCTAGCCCACAGTTCAGGTAGGAGTCCTCTGAGAGTCAGTACTTTTTGGCTTTTGCAACATTCTGTTCCCAAAAGCTGATGTCAGGAAAAATTTATTTCCACAAAGGTGGTTTTCTTGCTTTTGTAGTTATTTTAACTGTTCTTGCATGTCAGGACTCTTTGGGGGGAAAAAGAAAGTATGATCCAACATGTAGCTAATGCTAGGCCACAAATCTACACCGTCACTCCAGTTGTTTCAAGGAATTTTGTCTGGATCATAACCACTAATAAACTCTAATTTCCATATATATCAATCCTTCTCTTCTTTCCGATCAAGATTATCCAAGTAATCTGGTAGGAGAGCTTTTTAGCTGTAGTTTTCTTCGGACAACAGCAACAGATGCCAGACATCTTCGCTTGGCTTTAGTATGTGAACAGTATGTAAACGAACTTCGCTTGTCCCCCAGGTAAAGGGTAGCGACGGTTGCTAACGTAAATGTGACATCAGTGCAAGGGGGGACATCTATGGACTGAAAAACAGCTTCTACCCAAGAGCCAGAACTGCACTAAATGCTTCTTGTTTTAAAGGGACTGTGCAATGCAGGGAGTATGAAGGTCTTGTTTGTGTGTATGTCTTTTTGAAGTTTGAGTTCTTATCTAATATAAGCAGATATTACACTGGTTGGTGGGATGGCATCCAATTTCATTGTACAATGTGCAATGACAAAAATATATTCTTATTCAAAAGTGGACATCTCAGTCTCATGATTCCTCCTTCCACAAACACTCGCTACATTAGTTCACTACCCATCAACATGCTCCTAGGATATGTCGCACAGTCACGGTCACCTACTTTTACATTTTGAGTTGAGAGGGATTTCTTTCACAGCTACCCAAACTTGCAAAAGAACAGGTAGATGTTCCACTGAAAGTATTTATTTAAAAAAAAAAAGACAGAGTTATACAGTGTTTCCCTCAGGATTTTGTGAAACGATGGTCAGTGGCCCTCGCTCTGGGGGCACGCTTCTCTGAGAGAAAATTTTGTTTATTTTAAAGTTAAATGTATCAAACTGGTGCACTTTAAGAGCAAAATTAAGAGTTTGGATCTATGAAGAACTTGCTCAAAACAATTTTGTGCTTTAGTAATTTAAGCATCAACACACTGGTTGTATCAGTATGAATGGTGATGCCACAGCAAAAAGGTCACACCTACAATGCATGGTTAAGGAGTTCAACTGTTTAAAAAAAAGACTTGGAGTATACATTTCAGCCCTCAAAGAAATGAAGCAGAAGTGGTTACCTGTGTTCAAATGTTTGTTTTTTTTAAAGAAAATATAAAAGATTAAATAGAGAACATGCAGAATAATTTCATTTTAGCCAAAAATAGACCTATTTTGAGCTCTGGTTAGAGCATGCGCTTGTATTTTGAATGACTAATACATGCCACCGGATGTGTGAGCAGCTTTTCTGACTCAAACAAGCTAAAACTCTACAAATTCAACAGCGCACTGTTTTAAAGCAAGGAGACGATAGTTAGACACGTTCATGTTAACATTCCCAAACTAAGCTAAAGTTTGATGAATGCTAATTATCAATGCTAACTTCTGCATTGACATTATCTGTTTGCTGTCTTAAATTGATAACCATAGTATTGTTTGGACGAGTGGATGACTAGTAGATACTGTAAAGTTAATGTGATCAGGCTCAAATCAAATGGTGTTGTGTTTTCAAAGTGCTTCAGCGACCATGGTTGAGGTAACTCATGGAAAACACTGTAATGAGTATTGCCTCAAGTTTTTAATAACTTATACAATTGCCTGTCTGATTTACTTATGTTTAATAATTATTTGACAGTCTGCTGTAGTGCAATCTGGGTCAAATCTTGCGAATGACCTTATAGCCCATCATAATGTGTGTGACATTCTTCATAATCAATAACCAACTTTAATTTGGTGTGCCTTGACATTCTGGTTTGACCTTTCATGTGCTTCAGCCCCAACAAGCTTGAAAATCTCTGGTACATATGACACAGTTATGGTTGGGCAAGTTACAACAGTTTTAAATGAACATGCAGCCTAGTCCATCTCTAAAGTCCTTCCCACGCCATGCAGTCGGGCACATTGGGCAGCACTGATCTTCGTTTCCGTAGCCTTCGGCCTCTCGCCTATACAGCTAGGGTTACAGTGGGGGCTAGTCCTCTGATAACCGTGAGCGGTAACAGCCTAGTCTATAGCTACGTTTTAATGCCCATCTTAAGCTCTTCATTCTGGTCCTCGAAAATAGCGTTGCAGGCCAATTGCGGGGGGGGGGGTCATCTGGCAATTACCCCTGCTGCAGCAGCCCCTTTTAAAGGGGAACTGAAGTCATTTTTATAAACTTGCTTTATTTCTTAATTATTCTGTTTATTCAATTACGTTTTCAGTTTTATGACTTGTATTGGCATATTATATTACACTTATTAGCCTTTTTGGTTTTTAGCCATGTTGAATGTAGTTTGTATCGTCCACGTCAAGCGTCGCTTATCCGTGCGATCTTCACGAGACTTGTGCGAGACTTCAAACGTGAAGTGTCAGTGCCGCCATTTTGAAAACTGTTTATGCAGCGGCCAGATTGCCATATCATTCCAATTTAGATTCATTTTGAGATTTGCCAGTTTCATCAGTGACGAAGTGTCAGTCCTGCGTGCTGTGGCGTGTGCACCTGAAGGTGCGCCTCGGGCTGCGCCCGCGCCGAGTGAACTCCAGCACGCGTGCCGTGAACAAGGTGCACCTGAGTTCAATTAAGGAACTATGTGTTTGCCTATTTAAGGACTGTGTTGATGCATTTGCATCGTGAAGTATTACGATATGCATGTACGCATTACTGAGTCTTTCTACCCGTTGTTTTGACTTCCTATTTCTCGTTCATGTCCTCGCTTAGCCTTTGATATACTGTTTGTTCCTTGACCGACAGCCTGCTGTTTTGGGTTGTTTGCCTGTGTATATATTGTCTCACTGTGTGTGTGGTGTGTGTGTGTGTGTGTGTGTGTGTGTGTGTGTGTGTGTGTGTGTTGTGTTATATATATTCTCTCCACCAATCCCTTCTAGACCCCAAACTGGTCAATTGTACTCAGGTTGAAAAGTCTTTCAAAGAACACAAAGCAAACCTGCAGCATGGTTTGAGAGACATGAAAAACAGATGGTCGTGTAACATCTCTGCCAAAGTTCAAAGTGCATATGCCCAACATGACTCAAAGCACCTTCATGGTCTTTTCCGTCAGGTCTTCGGTCCGACATCATCCACTGTTGTTCCTGTCAAATCAAAAGGTGGCTTAACCATAATCAAAGACTCTGAGGGACTCATGGGCCATTGGACAGAGCACTTCAGCAATTTATTCTTCAATTCATCAGTTGTTGATGAAACAGCTATTGACAACTTCCCACAGAAAGATATGATTCAGGAGTTGGATGCAGTTTCCACACGGGAAGAGACTGACCTTGCCATCAAACAAATACATTCAAGTAAAGCGCCTGGCTTAGATGGGGCTCCAGTAGAATTGTTACAAAAAGGAGGTGAAAAAGTTAAATCAATTGGATACAGCTTGAGCCAGAAAAGTTGGGAAGGTACACCAATACCTAAAGATTGGATTGATGTTACTAGTCTTACTGTTTAAAGGTAAAGGCTCTAAGTCAGTCTGTGATAATTATTGTGGCATCACGCTTCTAGAAGCGGTTGGAAAAGTCGTGTCCAGATTTCTTTTCAACAGAATGACAGATCATGTGTGTCCAGTCATGATAAGAGTTACAGTCTGGTTTTCATTCGGGAAGAGGAACAATGGACATGATCATCTCTGCCAGACAACTGCAGGAGAAGTGTATCGAGCAGCATGTTCCCTTGTATGAAGTCTTTGTGGACTTAACTAAGGCTTTTGACACCGTGAACCACGAGTCCTTGTGAAAGATTCTTGGAAAACTCTGATGCCCTCCCATTTTTGTCAACATGGTAAAAGGGCTGCATCGCAATGTGAAAGCATGTGTTACCTTCAACAGATCACTTTCAGATGAAATTGCAGTTGATAATGGTGTAAAATAGAGTGATATCCTAGCACCAACCCTATTCTCCATCTACTTCGCTGTTGTACTTGTATATGCATTCGGTGACTGCAATATCGGCATAAGTATCCATTTCAGGACCACTGGAAAAGTCTTCAATCTCAGAAGATTTAACACAAGATCCAAGACCATCCATGCACTAATCCATGAGTTGTTGTATGCTGATGACGCAGTTTTCGTTACAAACTCTGAGAAAGACATGCAGACTGTTATGGTTTTCTGGAGCAGCCACTGCATTTGTTCTTACCACCAGTTTGAAAAAGACCACGGTTATCTTCACTCTGCCACCTGGTGTACCATACAGTTAGCCTAACATCACAGTAAAGGGCACCAGATTGAGTGTTGTAGATACATTTGTATACCTAGGAAGTACCATATCGAGAGACGGTTCATTCGATGCTGAAATACATGCACGGATCCAGAAAGCCTCTGTTGCCTTTGGGAAGTTAGAGAAGCGCTTGTGGTCAGATAGAGGAATAACTATTAAAACCAAAGTGACAGTTTACCAAACATGTGTCTTGACTGTCTTATTGTGTTCCTCTGAAGCCTGGACAACACTCTGCTGTCACTTGAAGTGGCTTGAAAGATTTCACCAAAAATTCTTGAGACGAATGTTAAGCATCAAATGGCAATCAAAGCCTCAAGAGAACACCTGTACTGTTTGCAGCAAGGTGTGCAAATCGACATCTGGACTGAAGCAGCATATGAAAACACACAAGAATGAGATTCCACAGGCAAATCTAAACAATCCTGTGAAGACACCACTTTTTATCTGTCATGTATGTATGAAGCCTTTCAAGTTTGCTGCTGGACTAAATTCACACTTGAGAGCACATGGACGGAGGCAAGATTAAGAAATTGAAGAATTGAGGAGTGAGACTGCAATCATTTGACAAGAGGCAGCAATCAACAACGTGTGTGTGTGTGTGTGTGTGTGTGTGTGTATATATATATATATAAATGATAGATAGATAGATAGATAGATAGATAGATAGATAGATAGATAGATAGATAGATAGATAGTGGAAGTCAACTCGTGACTGAGTAAGACCATTACTTGTATTCGTAAACTTTTGGAACATCTGAAAGATTATTTTCTTGTCGCTGATGATACCTCCCATGGTTTTTGAGACCTACAAGAGTCTTGCAGTTCTTTCCACATTACTGACATGTCAGTCTTCCTGCAGCAGCTTGCCTTTCTGGATGTTAATTTTGATGGCGCTTGAGTCCGCTGGCTGATCGGCACACTTTATGGCAGATCGTGCATGTGTCATCATCGGGGATGTCATATTGGTAATTGACCTCCCGATGACTCAGTTTGTCACTGAGAAGACCTGCTTTTGAGAAGCAGATGTGGCCACATTGATCACACGTAAGAGAGTCCTTTGAGCCTCGCTCTGGGAGAGGGGTAACATCTCTCATATATCTGCCTGCACGGTTTTGTTGTGCATACTCTACTCTGTTGTTCTCGAAATCTTTGACACCAGTAGCAATCAGATTTCTCCACGCCTGCCGATCTGATGCAAGGTCTTCCTAGGTGTCTACATCGATATGTTTCTTTGAGATTGTCTGTCTTTAAAGCGCTTGCGGGGCTTGCACTGCGGTTGTTTTCCTTGTGCTAACTCACGAAACATAACCTGCTTAGGCATGCGAGTGTCTTCTAGGCGGACAAAGTGACCAGACCATCTAAGTTGATGTTTCATAACCATGGACTCAATACTTGTTGTATTGGCCAACTGCAGCACTTTTGTATCAGGCATATGAGAGAGCCATGAGATCTTTAGAATATGATGCAGACAACGCTGATGAAAACGCTCAAGACATTGTATTTGCCTGCGGTAAGTTGTCCATGTCTTACAGCCATACAGCATGGTTGTTAACACACATGCATGATACACATCGACTTTTGTTGCTGCTTTGATGTCTGATTGTGACCAGAGCCTTGATTCCAGTTTACCAAATGCATCGCATGCCTTCGAGAATCTATAAGAGATCTCTTCGTCAAGTGTGTTGGATCTAGATAATGTGCTACCGAGGTACACAAGCGTGTCCACGACTTCCAATTGTTTACCCTTGACGAATATCGATGGCGGGGTGTATGGCTTGCCTGGTGCTGGTCGCAGCATGATGACTGTTTTCTTTAGACTGATCGTAAGTCCGAATTCATCACAGGTGGTTGAAAAGCAGTCCATAAGGAACTGCAAATCTCTCTCACTGTGGGTAACAAGGTCACAGTCGTCAGCCTAAAGATGATCACGAATCAGAGCCACGGACGTCTTAGTTACAGCAGCAAATCGACGGATGTTGAAAAGCCTTCCTGTTGTGCGATATCGAGTGTGTATGCCAGCATCGCTTTGTGAAAAAGCCTGCATAATCACGATGGCAAAAAAGATAGCAAATGGCGTAGGTGCCAGAATATCACCTTGTTTCACTCCAGATTCGACTGGGATAGGTTCTAAGAGCTCACTTTTGACACAGATCCACGCTTTCATATTGTCATGAAGAGATTGAATGAGCCTGGTGAACTTCTCTGGACACCCAAGCTTAAGAAGAATACCCCAAAGAGTTGGCCTATGCACAGTGTCAAAAGCCTTCGTGAGGTCGATGAAACACTGATACAAATCCAGTTGTTGCTCTCTACACTTCTCTTGAACCTGTTGGGCTGTGAAGATCATGTCAGTTGTTCCTCGATTCAGCCTGAAACCACATTGCGACTCAGGCAGAATGTTTGGCGCAACATGATCCAGCAACCGATGCAGCAATGCCCTGGCAAAGACTTTTCCAACAATTGACAGTAGAGAGATCTCACAATAGTTGTCACATACATCTTTGGGTCTCTTCTTATAAAGTGAAACGAAAATGGCATATCTCCATAGCTGTGGAGTTGCACCTCTCGGCCACACATCATGAAATATTGTATACAAATGACTAGAGATTACGTCACCTCCTTGCTTAAGTAGTTCAGCAGGTATTCCATCATTCCCAGGTGCTTTTCTGGAATTCATCAACTTTACAGCGGCCATTATTTCATCATTCATGGGTGGATCATCAAGCTGGTGGATGATAGGTGCTTGTGCAAGTTTCTCAGTGACAGCAGGATTGACTACAGACTCTTGATTTAAGACATCACTGAAGTGCTGTCTCCATCTCATCTTGATTTCATCTAGCTTACGCAGCAGCACATTTCCAGTCTTTGCATGAAGAGGTGCAAACACTGATGATGGTGGGCCATAGACTGCATACAGCTGATGGTACAAAGACTTTGAGTCCCATTTGTCAGCAGATGCCTGTATTTTGCAAGCTTTATCCCGCCACCATGTACTGTATGCACCATGCAACACCCTGCTGTTCTCAGCTCTCGTTGGACCTTGGCCTTGCATTCCTTAAAATCCTTCTCAAGCTTATCCCATTCATGCCCTGGCACATAACAAGACAAAAGCTTGTCATATGCCACTTTCTTTTCTTCAAGTAACCTTGATGCTAACCCAATGTTTTCTTGGAACCAGTCCTCTTGTTTCCTTTTAACAAATCCTAACACTGAAGAAACATCATCATAGAGTTGTTTGCTAAAACTTGCACATACATCATCCTTGTTTAGGTTAATTGATCACACTGCTTCTTGGTATTCTATGAGCTTTCTAGGGATCTTTAATTTGGATATGTCGATGTGCTTAAGTGACTTTGCACAACGATGCCTTTGGATCTTACGGATTGTGATAGCCATACAGGCACGCACGAGTCTGTGGTCTGTTAAGCATTCAGCCCCTTACATGCATTGAGTAGATGTTACATCACATATGTCTTTTCTGCAAACAATTATGAAGTCAAGAATGTGCCAATGACCTGAACGAGGATGTTTCCAAGTAGCTTTATGTTTGTCTTTCTGCCTGAACCAAGTATTGGTTATCACTAGATCTAACTCCTGGCAATGCTGCAACAAGAGTAGGCCATTTGCATTACATGTTCCCATTCCATGTCTACCTATGCTACTCCAAAGTTCATGGTCACGTCCAACATGGGCATTAAAGTTCCCCAGAAGTACAAGTTTGTCATTCTTATCAACATTTCTCAGAACTGTTCTCAGATCATCGTAAAAGGTGTTTATTTCATCCTGGGGACTAATTAGAGTCGGTGCGTATACACTGACTACAGTCATGAATTGTTTCGACTTAACTTGCAATCTCATAGTCATTATGCAGTCAGAGAAACCATATGGAAGGTCCACAAGATTTGCCACTAGATGTGCCCTTACAGCGAACCCCACACCATATTCCCAGCACAAATTAGCTGGCCAGCCTTTGTAGAAGATGGTATAGCCTGACTCTGGTTCAACTATTTGGCCAGCATCAGAGAATCTTGTTTCTGAGAGTGCAACTATGTCTAAATCATATCAAAACAATTCCCAACATATAAGTGCAGTGCGACGCTCAGGATGATAAGATCCCGGTAAGTTCAACAGGGTACGTACATTTCAACATGCTATCTGTAGATTTGATCGATTCCATTTTTGTAGTTGTCCATGATTTAACTCAGTGGTTTGTTCATTGCTTGCCTGCAGAGTGAACAACCGCCAGCCATGGGTTGTTGACCAGTTTAAAATTAGGCAAGCTTTTTTAGGACCGCCTTTTCTAGGTCCCCTCCTGACCAGCAGGTGAGCAGGCTATCCCTAAAGAGAGCTGCTCAGTTGCTTGAGGTGCTGCCGAATCACGCCATTGCCATAGGTTGGCGATGAAGTGACCAATATCCCAAGCCGCCTATGTGTAGATTAACAATTACATACTCCCAGCTTGTTTGGCCTGTATGCTTCACTGTGCTCCTATCGCCCCAGGGCTTAATCGTGAGTTCATATAACGTTCCAAGAGTCCAAGAAATTCCTGTGTGTGAGTTTGAGTGGATAAAGTATTGCACATCACTAAACCCTTAGTACAGTCAGTTTGACACCAGTGACACAACAGAGGTTGAGACGACCAGCAACCAACTGAACCTCAGGTTTTATCTATGAGTTTCCCTCTCCTAGAAGAATGCTCTGACGAGAACTAGGGGTCCTTCACTCCCAGTGGGCTTTTATTTAAGTTATCCACAACTATAATGAGCACTGATAATGAACAGGTGCTTAAGCTTAAGCATAATGTTAAATGCAATTGCAGAAATATAGCAGCAAACAATAGTCAATGGAAAGTTTTTCAACTGCCATTGCTGCTACATGTCAACATGACCAATCAGTAGGATCCTACCATGTGTCAGTGCATAAGATTGTGGTGAAGGTATGTGAGGCATAGTGGCCCTCATTTTCAAAAGGAATGTACAACAGAAAACTGGGTGTCCAGTCATTTCCATGAAAAGCACAGTATTTTTCAATATAGATGTGAGCAGAGGCTACAATCAAATCTCACATCAAGTCTGACCTCATGTACGCAAGTTTTGAGTTAGTGCAGACATGCAGTGCAGCATAGTAATCTAACTGAGTATGAAATTGTTATTAGACCCTATATTCTAACTGGCATCTAAGCATATGCAGCCACATATTCAGCAGTTTAAAATATGCATTGTATGGCAAAATGTAATATTTTGTAAAGACCTACAGTGACTATGCATCATATCTTTATCATAAATAGGTATTTTCAAATTATTTGTAATTAATAGGGTTAACAGGTTTTTTGGTGGAAGATTAATTTCTCGCCCTGTGATGACCTGGCGACTTGTCCAGGGTGTACCCCGCCTTTCGCCTGTAGTCAGCTGGGATAGGTTCCAGCTT
>JANZLB010000024.1:53214353-53234391 GCA_026167865.1 Notarius quadriscutis | reverse complement strand
TCAGCTGGGATAGGCTCCAGCTTGCCTGCGACCCTGTAGAACAGGATAAAGCGGCTAGAGATAATGAGATGAAATGATCACTTGATCAATCAGATTTTTCAACATAGAAAACTGATTAGCCTGCATACTGTTAGCATTTACAGGCGACGTGTCTTGAAATGAACTTAAAGGTGCTGACTGCTAAGTCATCTGAAATTTTCAATTTTTTTGCTGTGCATGTCCCGCAAGAACAGTATCATGCGGACGTGATGTGATCATTTTGATGTCCTGAGGGTCGTTTTTCTCCATTTTGGGACTGTTTTGCTCCCTCTTGAGGTAAACAGTAGGAGTACGGCCCTACGGAAACAGCCGAACACGAGGAGCTTTAACTAATTAGCATAACTATGGAACTGCATCACACCGAGATGGCGACACGTAGAAAACATCGTGATTCTGCATCGACCTCGGAGAGTTTTGAGTCGCGGGGATGTAATTTGTGGTCCACGTTCGCGAATAGATCCGTGAAACAAAGTATGAATAAATAGATCTTTTCTCAGTTACTGATTTTGTGTTATTGTTTCTTTCTCTGTAAGATCAAAACATTAGGTGTGTAACTCCATACTCGCGACCGTGGAGTCGAGCCCATGCATTCGAAGGCGAAGATAGCTAAGCACTAGCTAGAATGATTTAGTTATCTGTCCAGAAAAATGACACGCAATCGAACCTTGCTCTGTCTTGCAGTTGCAGTCACTAAGCAGGCTTTCCTTTTCTTTTCCGCTGGCTTTTAGATGGCGTGAGAGCCGAGTCCGCCACGTTTACCCACACCGACTTGTTTTGGTTAAAAGTAGGTCAAACGCCCCATGGTGGTCACATGATATTGTTGCTCACTTGCTTCAGCGATCTTTGGAATTGTAAAATGTGGGACGCTTTTTATCTTGGCAAAACATTTACACACAGGATACATAGTGTGTGTAATCCTGTGTGTGTGTGTGTGTGTGTGTGTGTATGCAGCAGTGAAACATCTCGAAACTCCAACAGCAATAGAAATAGAACATTTTGCCCAGAATTTAACTTAGCAGTCAGAACCTTTAACCTTTATACTTTTCTTTGGCATTTATGGAAGAAGCCTCCAGTGTTCCAGTGTCAGCACTTTGTAAAAGTCAGAAGTTCCTTCAGTTTTCCGACATGGGAAAGTCTTCATGATGGACGGTTTTGTGCTTTCTTTGTAACGTGATTGTTTTTTGTATCAATAAAGTACAGAGAGTTAAAAAGAATGAGAGAATGGTGAGAGAATGACTGTTTCTAGTGACTATAATGTAAGTGATAATAGGAACTAATTTTAGTTTTGTGGCCTTTCCATTCCATGAGAATGCAAATGCTATCAGATGTGATGGCAGATTGCTGTGGTATAAGTAACATGAAACACTTCAGGAGAACTGTTGGAGGAAAATACTCAGCTTCACGGTTGTAATAGAAACTCGGCTCTACATCAGGACGCTTTGCACCACCGTGCGTTTGATTACTTTCCAACAACAGCATGCCTCCGGCATGTGCTTTATTCCTTACTTTATTCCTCCGCTGCAATCTGTGGAGTTAATGAACACTGGTTGTCTACTTAGAAATAATGGCCAGCAGTAAAGTAATGAATGAATGTGGGTCAATATGTCTGTGAAGGTTCTCAGCCATCCAGGTCATCGTAAACCATAGGTGCTAAAGAAGGCAACTGGACTTGCTTGAAATTCTCGAAGACGTTTCACGTCCCATCCGAAAGGCTTCTTCAGTTCTGTCTGACTAGTGGGGAGTTCCAGGTATTTATCCTGTCGTGGACCAAAAGCAACCCTAAGCAGAGTCATTGAGGTCAGATGGGTTGTTGACCCTCTCAGCCATCCTGTAGGTTGTTAGGGTCACTGGAGGCTGGGTGTGAATGGTGTTAGCAGCCTAGAGAGTCGTTAAGGTGATCTGTGGGTCGTTGGCTCTCTCTGCCATCACATGAGTCATTGAAGTCTTGGTGTGGATGTGTATTCAGTTTTCTAGGAAGTGTGCCAAGGACTGCATTGTAGGAGGCTGATAAGTGGTGTCTCAGACCACCTCGTCTGTTCAGTGATGGTTGTTCCAGGTTGATGAAGATGGCTTCTTTTACTCCTCTTTCAAACCACCGGTCTTCTCTGGCTAAAATGTGTACATTGCAGTCCTGAAATGAGTGTCCTTTGTTATTGAGATGAAAATAGACTACAGAGTCCTGACCTGAGGAACTGACTCTCCTGTGTTGAGCCATGCGCTTGTGAAGCAGTTGTTTCATTTCCCCAATGTACAGGTCTGTGCATTCCTCACTGCACTGAATTGCATACACTACACTGTCCTGTTTGTGTCTGGGTATTCTCTCCTTAGGGTGGACTATTACTGGGTCTGAAGTGTACAGGGATGCTGTGTTTGTAGAAAATCCTCCGGAGTTTCTCAGATAGTCCAGAAATATAGGGAATGTCAATGTTCTTGCATTTGTTGCTGTGTTCTTCACTGGTTGTTATGTTTCTTTTCCTGGTCTTTCCTCAGGCCAGGACTCTGCAGTCTATCTTCATCTCAATAACAAAGGACACTCACTGTGGTCATCGGTATGGTCATTGAAGTGAAGCTGTAACCTATAGGAACACATTTTAAATGATATTTGAACAGAAAATAATTTTATACTAATTTTTCCCCATGAGCAATTTTTGGTTCATTTCTACCTTTTGATAGACCAATCTTTGCTTTTTAGAGACTGTCCTGTAAAAAACATAATGGGTCCTCACTCCTGTGTTGGAACCATTGGTGTTTGGTTAAATATTCAGTGCTGCTGGATTTGGTCTCATTGGAGCTGTAGTGGCTACAGTCCTTTGTTCCAACCCTTTTTTCCCCCCCAATAATGTATTCCTTTCTATTAAGAAAGGCATTTATTTGCAATGATTCCTAACAAAAAATGTATAACCTTGAGCAAAATTAATTTGCTTTTCTGCAAATAAATGGCCTTATGGTTATAGAAGCAGCTTTGGGACTAAAAAGTTGCTGGTTTGATTCCCTGGACCAGCAGGAATGGCTGAAGTGCCTTTGAGCAAGGCAACTAACCCCCAGGCTGCTCTGGGTATGTTGTACGTCACTCTGGATAAAAGTGTCTTCTAAATGCTTGTAATGTAATACTGAAAACTGCAATTTTAGATTTCAAGAGAAAAAGCATGGCTGAACCAAGCTACACAACAGTAACCATAAAGACCAAGGTTTTGGCCACAGTGATACTGGAATAAGAATTGAAGAAAAACATCAACCAGGAACATTCTTTTCCAGATTCTTGACTGGGTTGAATCATGCAGGAATTCATTATATATTGTGTTTTAGGTCAAGACCAAGTTAATAGAATCACTGAAACATTTCCCAAAGTAAATGAATTGATTCTCTTTTTTGTATGTACAAAAGTGATGCACTCAGCCTGTTTGTTGTAAGTAATGTTAAAAATGATAGAGAGAGACCAGCTCTTTCTCCCTCTTTTGAGCACTTTTATTTTGCCACGAATCACGAATGTTCCTGGTTGATGTTTTATTTTATTTATTAAGGCTCTGAGTTACTGATGTGGGGTGGGTTTCCCAAAAGCCTCTTAACCCTAAGAGCATCTTTACTAGGAGAGAGAGTGTTCATTGTGCTGCTCGCGCTACCATTTAACGATGATCTTTGTGCTACAATGTTTTTGGGAAACTGAGGCCTGAAGGTCATGGGTTCATGCCCCAGCACTGACAAGCTGCCACTTAACCCTTAACTCTCTCTGCTCCAGGAGCACTATCATGTACCCCATGTTGTACATCACTCTGGAGAAGAGCATCTGCTAAATGCCTCTAATGTAATGTAATACAATTTGGCTCTTTTCCTGACTGGCATCTGTTTTGTTTTTTGTTTTTTGTTTTTCCCTTTTTTTAAGTCAATTTCATGAAATGGCTGTTTTTGACATTTTTTATTACACAAGAACAACTAAAGTAGACCAAACAGAAGATGTGGATCTGGAAGATTGATGACTGCACCCTTGTGTTGAATGCTCAGAATCAAGTGCAGATTTGGATGTGAATGAAACTTTTCTAGCAAGCTTCAGAGAAGGTCATAATTTCCACCCAAGAAATGTCTTCTAATATAAAATTGAGTTTTCTTTTGTCTCCCCTCACTTCCATGTCTGTTTTACAGAGCTTATATCCAATGGGATTCATAATAGAATCAATAAATGTTGAAATCAGAGGATGTATGGAAAGAATCAGGGAATGCTGAAATTTTAAATTTGCTGAAATTTGATTAAAGGTTGCAGTGTTCCTCATCCTTCTGGGTCTCATTCTTATTCTGTTCTGTTGTCTCCCTAGCTGCATAAAAAAAGTTCTATTTGCAATAGGATGTAAATGAATGTGGAAAGGCTGTTTAAATTATGTTTCAAAAACACTTATCCTTAAGGATGTTTGTACGGAAGAAAGGAGAGAGAGCGAGAGAGCACATATGTCTACGTATTGTGTGCACAAAAAATGTTGACATTCATCAAAAACAGCATTTTGACCATTTTACTTTATCTTGCATCATAACAATTGCTTTGAAAATGGGAGATTTTGTATAGTGCTCATTTTATGGAAGAATACAGAGTGTCTCCCTTGTCCTTGGTTCTTTTTTCCAAAGGAGGAATAAGATGAATGTGAGAACAACAATGATAATACCCTTATACTCTCCTTTCTGGAGTCTGCTATCACTGAGGGCAGGTATTGGTGGTGTACAGGATGCATGTGTGCCACTTCTATCTCCAGTGGTACAGTTTGCTGCCTGGTGGTTTGTGATATGCCATTATGCAGTGATGTACTGTTGTTTGGAGACTGGGCCACCAGCTTTGGAGATTCTATGAAGGAGATTTCTTCAACCCACTCTCAGTCTTGTAAGTCAAGTCATTGTCATGTTAGCCATGTAGATTAAGAGAGCAGGGCATCCCTACAGTTGCTTGCATAAGTATTAATACCCCTGGAACTTCCCCCACATTTTGTAGAGGTGCAAACTGAGACAAAAATGGACTTAATTGGGATTATATATGTCATGAAACTACACAAAATAGCCCACAATATTGAAGTGTGGGGACATGAATGAATATTTTTTGTAAAAGTATTAAAAATGAAAATGTTGTGAATGCATACATATTCACTCCCATTGATGTGAAACCCCTGAAATAGTTCTGGTGTCACATCAATAAAGAAGTCACATAATTAGTTGAATAGAGTTCACCAGTGTGAAATTAAAGTGTCACATGATCTCAGCATATGTAAATACACCTGTTTCTGGAAAACCCTGGAGTTTGTTGGACAGTATACTTAACAGCATCATGAAGAAGAAGGAGCTATAAAAGCAAAATTCTCTGAAATAAATATCAGTAAAGGTTTGTTTATGAACATCTTGCAGAGCACTATTAAATTCCATAGGTAAGCTGGAGCCTATCCCTGCTGACAATGGGCGAAAGGCAGGGTACACCCTGGACAAGTTGCCAGATCATCACAGGACTGACACATAGAGACAAACAACCATTCACACTTAGTCAATTTAGAGCCACCAATTAGCCTAACCTGCATTCCTTCGGACTGTGGGGGAAACCAGAGCACCCAGGCAGACACAGGGCAAACATGCAAACACCACACAGAAGAGCCTCTGTTGGCCACTGGGCTTGAACCCAGAACATTCTTGCTGTGAGGTGATAGTGCTAACTACACCACCATGCTGCCCTACTATTAAATTGGTTGTTTAAAAATTGGAAAGAACATGGCACTAGAACATCTCTGTCTAGAGGAGGCCAAAGAAAAACAGTCACTGACCAGGTAAGAAAAGGGATGAAACATCTGTCCACCTTATCTGTCAGGGCTGCAGGAGAAATTGATGTCAATCCCAGCTGAATTTGGGCAAGAGGCAAGGTGGCAATCCATCACAGGGCCAACATAGAGACAATCATTCACTCACACTCACCAAGCGATTTGGAGTAACCAGCTGACCTAATCCACACTTTTGGACTATGGGAGGAAACCCATGCAGGCCCGTGCAGAAAGAGCCCAGTTGGCCGTAAGGTTAGAACTCAGAACCTTCTTGCTGTGAGGCTACAATGCTAAACACTACACCACCATGCTGTCAGGGGGCTCAAACATACAAAATCAAATAAAATCTCTTGTTGTGATTTTTGTGAATTTTTCTTGGTATTGTGATTGTGTTGCAGACATAAGTTGATTGACCAACCCATTTTGTATTTCCTTTGCTAAATTAAACTGAAAGGTGAGCTTTTTAAATTCTTGAAAACATTGTATGCAGTGAGAATGAGGAACATAATGATATTGTTTACCCAATGAAAAGAAATAAGCCTTCAATAACACAAAGCATAATAGAAAATATACTTTAAAGTAATTAGTTGCTTAAAAAAGGCTTTCCTTGAAATAATTTACAAGTTCAACAAGACTGGATATTCAAGTAGCAGGATGCCAGATAACCACTGATTTCTGAAAGGTACTCAACTCTACATGACTGGATCCAACCTCAACTTTAACTTGATGTATTAAAAAAAAAAGTGTCAAAATGCATGTAATGATTGTGATACCCTGGTGGGTATGGAAGGAAATGGGGATGCAGAAGGCAGGATTGAGAGCATGAATTTTCTTTTATTGTTGCACTTTTCAGTACTTTGCTCACCAATTTATGACAAAAAGGACAACACAAGAATACGATTCTGCTCTGCTGCAGCAGCTAAATGTAGACATCCCCACCACTCTCTTCCTTCACTCTTCTTCTTTTGGCTGCTCCCGATTAGGGGTCACCACAGCAGATCTTTCGTCTCCATTGCTCCCTGTCTTCTGCATTCTTCTCTACCACACCTGCCACTTTCATGTCCTCTCTCACCACATCCATGTATCTCCTCTTTGACCTTCCAAAATTTCAGTATTTGGGCAATACTGAAAATGCAAATAAAAAAAGAGAGCAGTGATTTCTAAATGTACTTTGATTTGTATTTCATTACAGACAGAATGAACACAAGACATTTCATGTTTTGTTGGTCAACTTCATGTCATTTGTTAATATACATCCATTCCTGTGTTTCCAGCCGACAACACATTCCATAAATAAATAGACAGATCATTGGGGTGGGGCAATTTAGGGCAAGTAATGAGATAAAACAATTAAATAATGATGTGATTTGAAACAGGTGATGTCAACAAGTCAAGTTTATTTGCATAGCACTTTTAACAACAGACATTGTCACAAAACAACTTTGCAGAAAATTAAAGACTTTAAACATGAGCTAATTTTATCCCTAATTTATCCCCAATGAGCAAACCTGTGGTGAAGGTGGTAAGGAAAAACTCTTTCAGGCGACATGAGGAAGAAACCTTGAGAAGAACTAGACCCAGAAAGGAGCCCATCCTCATTTGGATGATAACATATAGCATGATTATAAATAATTTGCTTCTATAATGGTGTCCTATATATTGGTACAAAATCAGCATCCAGGAAAGGCCTTGCCTTTGAAAAGGAAAAATGCCCTGAGGAGCTCCAGGTTGTCAACAAATGCATGAGAAAATTATTGAAATGTTTAAAAACAATTTCCTGAAAGATATGTTTAGAAAATTTTACATTTAGATAAACTTAGAAATCACTGCTTTCTTTTTTTAATTTGCATTTTTAGTATAGTCCCAAGTGGTGTAGTGGTAAGCACTGTTGCCTCACAGCAAGATGGTCATGGGTTCAAGCCTAGTGGCTGACAGGTCTTTGTATCTGTACAGCCTCTGAGATTCATCTAAATCCAGACACCTTCTTCTCTACCCACCCATGCTCATTTAATTTCAGGGAATGCAGAATGTAAGTGAAGATGAGGTATCTGAAACTGGGAGTGTCTTTGTGTTTGGAGTGTAGCACATGGTGGATCCATACACATGCGAGCTAAAAAAATGGCAATTGATTTTTTATGATGATTCAACATACAGTACATGATTTCACCAATGAACTACTTGAACTAGTGTGGAGTTTGCATGATCTCCCCATGTCTGTGTGGATTTCCTCTAGGTGCTCCGGTTTCCCCCAAAGACATGCAGGTTATGCTAATTGGTGGCTCTAAATTGCCCATAGGTGTGAATGATTGTTTGTCTCTCTGTGTCAGCCCTGTGATGATCTGGTAACTTGTCCAGGGTATACCTAGCTTTTTGCCCATAGTCAGCTGGGATAGGCTCCATCTTTCCCACGACTCTGCACAGGATAAGTAGTTACAGATAATGGATGGAGTATAGTCCCAACTTTTTTCTGATTTGGGGTTGTAGGTGCTCTTAAAGGAACCTTCTTTTAAATACATTTCTGAGAACCTTTATTACAGATACACAGAACCTAATACACAGAACCTTTTTTAAATACATTTCTGAGTGGATAGTATCTCCATCCTTGACTCTTGTATGCTGCATAAATGGCAATAAAAAAATATATATTTTTGAGAGATAAAATTGACTGCAAAGTTGGCATTTGAGCTGCCCCACTGCCCCAGCCAGCCCTGAGTGCGTGACGTCACAGCGGTAAACGGTTTTAAGGCCGAGGCCTTTGACAGCTATAGACCAAAGTCATATAAATACAAATTTATCACCATAAATTTTTATTTATATGACTTTGGTCTAAAGTAAGAAATACCATTACCAACTTGCTCAACTAAGACTGATTTGACTTCACTGATTGTGGGTTGACTCTCATTAAAACAGGATAGGTGTTATAACTTATGCAACATACATGTACATGCATGCATTTTCACTGATAAAATGTAAAAGGCTAATTAAATAATCAGATGAACTGAGACAATCACATTCTGAAGCAAATTAAATAATCTTATACCAGTAACTTAAATACACAATACAAGTTACATGTATTAATCTAAATGCAGGTAAACAACGAGTGTTGTTTTTTTATGTAACCAAATGAGAATCGCGTCTGATCCGTCTGTGTTCTCAGATCTTGAAGGCCGAGCTTGTGGCCAATTGTTTTGAAATGATCTGACCTTCAGTTCTTCATTCATTTGCTTCTTCCACGTAAGGGTGAGATATTGCTGCCGAGGCAAGCATATCCAGCGGGGGGGATATCCAGCGGAGAAATCTGACGAATGGTCCACTCATTCTCCATTTTCTCCATACTGAGTACTCCGCCATTACTGCTCAGCTCACACTCCGGAAGAACTGATGCAACTGAACTTACTTTTCTTGTAGTTTTCTTTTCCTTTAATTGTTGGTACTGCACCCTCTTTCAGCACGGGCTTATAGCCAACACTCCTGAACAGATCAGAGGTTTCGTACGAGTCTTCAGTAAAATGTGCAGAGCAGAGGAGAGACCACTTCATAGGCGCCCAATCCATGAATTTCTCGCAAAATGCATCCAAATCTTTGCAGTTTGAACATTCTTGGGCCATGAATACAACATAAATCCACCTTCTGTCATGTTGCTGCACCCACCAGCAACACATCTACATGGCATGGCGATAATTTAGCTCAAAATGGAGGATCGAAGTTACAGTTAGCTCTGTGTTTTAGTATAGCGGAAATGGTGATGAGACTGATAGACTTCCTGCTGTGATGTCGCGGACGTCAAGGTCATTCACTCAGACCGCTACCTATATGAATCACTTTAATCTTAAAAATTACTAGATTAGATTTACTGTTAACACTTAAAACTATTCCTATGCCATTCTTGAGGTCTCAAGGCATTTATAAATAAAAAGTGAGGCCATGGTTCTGCGTATCTCCTTTAAAGGTTCCTTGCTTTTCTCATGCTTTTTGTATGCCCTGTCAAAGTTGGCCAAATCTCCAAAACCCTGTTTTGACCAAATAATACATCCCTGGGATGGTCTCATGAAGAGACAAGATCAACAGGACATTCTCTTGGTCAAAGCTCTCCCAGTTCACCAGTTTACTTTGTCATAGCAAGACAGCTGAAATGAGTGATTGTGTCTCCCTGACTTTTGAATTAAATCGATCTTGGGCATTGATCTGCCCTGTTGTTTAATTTTGAGCCTCTCCTCATAAAGAAGAGCATCAAATGTCTTCTCTAAAATCAGGTTAACAACATTAGCAACATTTGCCATTTTGCACAGCTAACAGTTAGCTAGCTGGTTGGCTAGATTTCCCCTCCATTGCCTGACTTAAAATAAACCGCCTTTACTGAACCAAAACAAAAGCAAGTAACAAACCCATGAACTCTATTTACAATTTTATTTACAGTATATACAAATGGAAATAAGAACTGTATATTGGTAGGAAAAGAATGAGAATGAGCAACAGCTAGTCTCACGACTTCACTTGCTAAGCTTGAATCCCTCTGATGCGGCATATAATTTTAAAATGCTGTCAGTCGTATGACATTCAAAAGAGATTCAAGAATAACTCCAATCATCATACAGAAGCTCAGCGTCCAGTCCCACCTTACTGTCGCTGACTCTCCATAGACTCCCAGTGAAGCTGGGTGTCTGGAAATTTCATAAAGCATATTGTCCAATAAATGTCTAGCTTTGTTGCACTAAGCATGTCCTGTAGTGGCATTGAACTACAGAGACGCTGAGCATCACTGGGTTTTCAATGGCTCGTGCTTCCATGGGCTTCTATGGGGAAAAATCATGTTATCAGATTATGAAAACTAGCAAGAAATAACTGCTGAATGAAGTAGGCGTAAAGCTGAGCACTTTCTAGCACAAAATATCGATTTGGAGTAAGACAGTTAAGTAGTGTAAATATATATTTAACAGACAAACTTTTTTGTGATATTTTACAGGAAGCTTGTAGTCTTAGAGCAGTCGCCTCTGGTATGGAGATGCCTGATTATATGTGACTGTATTTAACGCTAGAACTTAGCCAAAAATAAAAATGTAAACATGTTAATGCGATTTTGATTGTGTTAACATGCTCAGGAAAGTAAGATGTTTATTTACTGATAAATAATTTAGAATCATTTGTTAATTTTTAAATTCTGAATACATTATCATAACTATTCATGATGCATTAATGAAAGTTAGCATTAATCTTTGACAGACAGTTTCCCCATAGACATTTTCTAAAGCGTCTTTCTCTGCAATAATCACAAAGGCCCTTAGAAGGGCAATGGTCTCTCGAGTGCATATTGGCTCAAGCGCATCTCTTAAGTGAAGGGCACTAGCGGGATCTGGAGGCTACAATAGCTGCCGCGCTTTTTGCTTGTCTGCTACACTAACACCAGTCACCTCCTCTGACACCGCTCATTACTGTGGCTGCCTGTGAGAGGGGAAATCCTCTTTGACTCAAGTGAAGGAGCTGCTTAATATACAAAGCAAATTAATTGACGAAATAGCTGTGTGCTACACTATTGCCCAGAATCAGAAGGATGGGGGCAATGATGAATTCCTGTGATGTGGCCCTAGCTTAAGGTTGTAATCCCTGGCCATCTCTCTCACTCTCTCTCTCTCTCTCTCTCTCTCTCGCTCTCTCTCCTTGCCTGCATGAAGCCCCTCAGCCAAGGATCACTGCAAGCTTAATTAGAGGGTGGGGGTAAGCATGTAAGAGGGAAATGGGATGGAGGTGTAGCTAATTAAGATCATAGCTTGGCCTGAAATGGTTTAAATTGCAGTGTTACTGGAGTCGCATCCCAAGGGAACGAAAAAGGCAAGAGTAGCAAATCATTGCTATACCTTCTCATACTGTCCAAAATAGTAGATAAGAAAAAAAAGGTATAAGATCTGGAGTTGTTTTCTGGACTAGACATACAAGATCTCACTCTGCTAATTTTATACATTTTGTGGAATGTGGCTTTGGATATTAGGGATCTACAACAGTTTTAGACAACAAATTCATTAGTTGAAATTACATGGAGTGTGTAAGAGTTGAGTGTGCCTGGGGCTGGGATGCTACACAAGAACCGTGGTGTGTGTGTGTGTGTGTGTACTCAAGTACCTTTACCTCAGGCACCAAATCCTTACGCCCTCGCTATGTCATTACTTAATTGGCCTTTTTAATGAGACATGTGCCATTTTGATTTGATTATCCTCTCTGGTGTGCTGGAGAAGAAGCTTTACTCCAAAAATGTATAAGTTGCGCATTTGTGATCAGCACAATAACAGGGGTTTTAATGTCTTAATTGTTAACAGTTCAATCGCTAACTTTACCGTGTTTGCTAATAGAAGGTATCTCAGTGAGTCTCAGAGAAAATTTCATTTTTTTGGGACACATCTAATTTAGTCTGTTTAACACTGACTAAATGAGATTCAACTTGTATAAAATCAAACCTGCTTAATTCTGCTGGTCTTAGAAACTTGACCTTTGGTTTGAGAGAATTTTATGTTAACAGATGTCTCTTCTCCCCCTCTGCCTAAAAAGAGGAATATATATAATGTACTGAGAAAGCTGTTATAGTATACAGCCCCCTCTCCTCTTGACCACCTTTCACCTTTAAATCTGTCTTTTCATATTCCCCTCAAAGCTCCTTGTCTGAGGAAAAGGCGACACACTAAACAGGATCTCTGGGCAAACAAATGAGGAGGGACAGAGAGGGAGAGGGGCTGGGCGAAGTGGGGGCACTTTAACAGACATTGTTCATTTTCATGCTCATTGTTCATGTTCACAACACTTTTGTATCGTTTCTGTTACATTAGCTTTTATTATAGCGTTTGTTGTATTAGTATTGTTGAATATGCTCATTTTAGATGTACTAGAATATGGCAAAAAATGTACTGTAAATTATTTCATTGTTGGACTTATCAACAAGTATCACTGTTTAGCCGAATAATCTTTTCAATACTTTTTTCTTATTCAAATCAACCCAATTGAATGTCAGGCCTACATAATTGAATATTGAAACCCATACAATATATGATATAGGACATAACTGGATGGTAAAACAATACAGGCTACTAATCTTTGTAATGTTTAATTACTATTTGAGAGAGCCCATATAGTCCAACAAACATCCATGGTAGTCACTGACTACACTGTTAAAGAAACAGGCAAATGGTAACCATGCAGGCGTGAATTATAAGCCTAAGGTAAGCTATGTAATGCTGGTAAGACGGTGAGCTGTTTTATTGGTGCAGAAAGAAATCCCTCGTACCATTCAGAGAAAGAATTGCAACAGTAATACCATTAACTTGCACTAGGGATCCCCAAATGGCATTTAATTGCCAATAGCAGGTCTATTGTTTGGCGGTGGTAAACACAGGCTTGGCAAAAGGAGGGGGTTCAAGTTGAAGGAGTGTCAGAGAGTGAGAGTCTGGCGACCAATGGCCCTTTCTCCCAGGCCCTGCTATGTGAAGAGGGATTTATACACACACCACACACACACGCACATAGCCCCCACATCTCCACCTAAGCTCCAGAGTAACTAGCTTAAGTAAAGTCTTCAGGGACGGTAAATTGGGGCAAAGTCTTCTCTTCCTCCTTTTAATACCAGATTTGTTCGACAACATGATTTGAGGCTTTCCTATTCAAGGCCCTTTACAGGTTCAGAGTCAGGGGGCTTTGGGGCTCAAGGCATTTTACCTCACACATATTGCGGGCCAATTTGGGTTGCCTTCAAAGCAGCGAGAGTCTCTGTATTCAATTACGTTTGTTTTGGAGTTGAAGCGATTCATCTGCTGAGGTTTGAGGACGATTCTGGTTATGCTTCAGCCTCCTTTATTGAACTGAATGTAGAATGGCATCTGTTTGCAGTTACATTTGCTGCTCTTTCCCACATTTTGCTGTCAATTCTGTACAAAAGTTCTCATCTTTACTTTATATAAAGGTGATCGAAATAGAAATGTAGTTGAGCATGTTTGCGCTGTAAAAATATGTGTAAAAAGGGATTTTGTTTGCCCCTTGTTTAGAAAGGCCTGTTTTAAAAAGGCCATAATTGGATGTAGGCCTTGTGGAGTGTGTGTGTGTGTGTGTGTGTGTGTGTGTGGTAACAGCTCACAGCACATTCTATTGTCCACAAGTAGAGTCTGGGCAATGAACGGCCATCAGCAGCTCTCAGCACTGATCCACTTTGACAGCGCTTCAGGAGGAGGCAGACAAGACGTTTTTTACCCTTTCACTCAGAAATGAAAAAAGTTTTTTTTTCCTTATACCAACCTTCCTTACATCACTCTCTCCTCTTTCCTCAACCCCCTGTGTTCGTTTTGCCCCTGTGGTTTCTCACTGTCACCTTTTCTCAGCCTGTTTAGCTGTCTGTGCCTTGAAGTTTTATATCCTTTCTCTAGTTTTCACGACTAACATTTTATCTCTTTTTAAAATTCCTATATGACAACAGCTCAAAAATACAGACAAATTATGAAGACAATTACAAGCTTGAAACTGTACTGATTTGATACCTGAGCAGTGTCTGTAATCATCTACTAAATTTTTAATTTTCTAATGACTGAAAATTTCTTTGGTGTTCTAACTGACTCTAACAAACTTTAAAATGACATCTGTTTAAATTTTGTTAAACATTTAACAGCAGACTGAAAGACAAAAGATCAATTTCCCAAAACCGGTGTTATATTGTCCTGTGTGAAAGTCTTAGGCATGTGTAAAGAAATACATTAAGGCAAAGATTCCTTCAAAAATAATGAAATTAAATGTTTCTACATAAAAACTACTATACTAGAAACAGTAATAAACTAAACAAGGTCAGTATTTGGTGTGATGACTGTTTTGCTTTTTAAGCATACACAACTAGTCTCAGGTACCCTTTGGGCAGTTTTATAAGGTTGGTTTGATTTTCGAAGCATTTTGGAGAATCTGTCACAGTTCTTCTGGAGATGTTTACTGACACACTTGATTCTGTTTTTCCAGCTAATCTGTGACAGAGGGATTCTTTACTGATGTATCAACATTTTTATGTACCATGACACTTTTTTTTTGTTGAAAACATCATGTCTGGAAATATAAAATGCTTTGTTTTGACTGACTCGATTATGCAGAAGTCATAAAATAAATATCTAAAGCAAAATTGATATTTAAAAAATGCAGTGCCGAAGATTTTTGCGCAGTACTGTATCTTGAGCAACATCAGAACATTCATATACAATAATGCAACGATTGCATAGGTTTAACAAAAGTGAACAAATGTGAAACCAAACAATGAGTAATTGATATGCAGTCTGTAGAAATATTTAAAAAAAAAAAAAAACTTTGCTTTCAAGTCAAGTCAAGTTTATTTTTTAACGCTTTTTACAATAGACATTGTTGCAAAGCAGCTTTACAGAATTTAAATGACTTTAAACATGAGCTAATTTTATCCCTAATCTATCCCCAATGAGCACGCCTGTGGCGACAGTGGCAAGGGAAAACTCCCTCAGACAACATGAGCAAGAAACCCCGAGAGGAACCAGACTCAGAAGGGAACCCATCCTCATTTGGGTGATAACAGACAATGTGGTGATAACAGTTTTAACATGAAGTCAGTTTTGTTGATGTTATAACTCTTCATTGATGGAAACTTGAGTGCGAAACTGTTTAAGACAACTGCAGTCCTAAAGTTAGCAAGTCAACTGCAGTCCTCAGTCATAAAAGCATTACTGTAAGTGTCCAGAGCGTCCTCCTAGTGTGACTTTCAACTGTCCATATGGGGCAGAGATCCCATCAAAACCAACAAACATTTACTGGACAATAGGAGAGAACTCAATTAACAAGGTAAAAAGAAGTACCTTCTGCCTTGTACAGATCATAGTATTTGCAAGGGTCTTATCTTATATTTCAGATGCCAATACAAAAACAGCCAATGGTGCAGACAGGCTTCCTTTAAGAAAACTAACCAAACTAATTGAGTACGGAGAAGGCTTGTATAAAGATGTTCCCTAAACAGTTAAACTAATTAAGCTAATCAGGACTCGAGTTTACTTTTAGTGTCATGTCCAACTTGATAAACAGCGAGTTGACCTAGTGGTTAGCGTGTCCGCCTCTCAATCGGAAGATCACGAGTTTTACTCACGGTTGGGTCATACCAAAGACCATCATAAAAATGGTACCTGCTGCCATTTGGCAAGGCACACTGCAATACAGATGTGAGTAGGGAGTCAAACTCTCACGGTTACCAGAGGACTAGCCCCTGACTGTAACCCTAGCTGTATAGGCGAGAGGCCGAGGGCTATAGAAACGGAGATCAGTGTCGTGCCTCGAAGAGTTGGTTAGTACTGGGACAGGAGACTGCCTGGGAAGACCAGATCCTGGCGTGGAAGGGACTTTGACCAACTTGTGTGTGTGTGTGTGTGTGTGTGTGTGTGTGTGTGTGTGTAACAGGGCTGTCAAAATAATGCTTTAATTTCAATCAATTAATCACAGAAAAAAATAATCCTGATTAATCACATTCCGTAGTGACTTTTGACCCAGTGCTGTTCTAGCCACAAGTGACTGTAAAATGAAGGAGGCAGATGAGAACACACTGCTTGGTCCAGTGAATGAAACATTTACTTAAAAAAAAAAAAATGTCCAGATGGAATTGTTGACAGGAGCTTCGTTCTCTGCAATAAGGAATTTTCGTACCATAGGAATTCAAGTCTGAAATATCACCTCAACACAAAGCATTTAGGAGCAAACCCGGAGGTACAAGCTAGCACACCCCTTGATGCTAATGCTAGCAGCCAGCCTTGTCAAGCCACACCCGACCAGGCGTTCAGACGCCAACTTAGCAAGTCTACCTGTGACTGACTAACTAACTCCCTTGCTAAATGGATTGCAGTGGCCTGCAGACCACTTTCGGTGATAGAGATCAGGGGGGTTAGCAGAAGCTTTACAGATAGCATCTTCTGACACAACTTATAAGCCGCCATCGAAAAACACAATCGTGTCCAAAATCCAGTGGCTTTACGACACAGAAAAAAGAACAAAAGATGATGTAGTGGTGGGAGCCGAGTATATCGTGCTGACTGGGGACCAGCGGACTTCAGTTAGCAATCACAATTACCTCGGTGTTACTGCACGTCATTGACAGTGAGTGAAACCATCAGTCATTTGCATTAACCATGCTAAAAACTGACACCAGGCGCTACACTGACTGATGCCTGCACCCAACAGTTTTAAAGTCTATAATGTTGATTATTCATTGATTCACTCATCTGCCAAAATTTATTTGAACTGAAATATTTTGAAATACTTTCACAGCAAAAATTGATGTCGGCAATTTATTTAGATTACTTAATCAGAGTATGTAATTAATTTGATTAATTTTTAATCACGACAGCCCGAAAAAAAAAATGCATAAATGGCCTTGAAAAAAAGATATGTATACATAGCAAATACCAGTGAAGCTCATTTTTAAAGACCAAGGACACTTAGCAAAGTGGAAAATAAATCAAGCAGGCAAAGGAGACATGGTTAAGTGCTCCTTTGCCCTCCCTCATGCACACTCATTGTGTGACTTGTTTTGTGCCGTGCTGTTGCTATAGCAAAGCTGTGGTACTTGTACTTAGTTACTCGATGCTATTATTTGTGTCCCTTCTCCCCAACCACCTGTCCCACCCCCACAATCCTTTGCTCTGGACATCCATCAGTAACAGTCTAATGATTACCACTGTGCCTAATAGAAAAGGGCTGAACACAAACATCACCTTGACGACTCGCCCTCTCTCATAGGTCCTACAGAGAGCGTTCAGTAACACCGAGCTTCGTCTAAGCCCCAGGACAACGATGCTAGAGGATGGGGACCTGACAAATTGGCCCTGTTTAAATTAAGACAACATAGTAGAGAGGCACAAGGGTAAGTCACATGTCAGCAAATCTTCACTTTCACAATGTCATCATGTCCTTGTAGTACACTGCAAGCAAACATTAAAAAAAAAAAATTCATGATACTGAATAAAATACAAAATAGGGACTCAGTGTACATTCATAATAGGTGCATTAATGCATTACAGGTCTTTACAGTAAATGCGTAAATATGTTTTAATCAATCAATCAGAGTAACTCTGAATAGACTTATTCATCTTTATTTTTTACGTATACTCAATCCAGATTAATATCCACGTCAAGCACATGCAAGACATCACAATACGATACATAATTCTACTGCATAGAATACATTTAATGGGATTAAAAAAAAAAATCCAGCACGCAAAGAATCAAATACAATTTTCATGTAAACACTTTTTCTTGATGATATTAACAAGTAGAAAGAACCACTGGTGTACAATATTACTAAGATATGAGTTTATTTTCTCGAGTAAAAGTACGAAACAATCAACAATCACATAAAAATAGGATAGGATCAGAGGTTTAAAAGGATATCACTACGCTTTCCAGAGCACAACTTGAGCTTTTCATCGATATGCATTCAGTGTTTCTTTAGCATATAGTATTTAGGTTATAATGCTAAAACAATGAATGTTAATACAGTCATAAATAGTACCATCCAAAAGCTTCGTTAAAGTATACTATGCATTCTTACATTATGCAATTTTATGTTTGTATTTTCTACATTTAAATTGTTTTTATTGCAAAGACAAATTCACTCAATAAGCGGTTATTGATAAAAATGTTTTTTTTTTTAATATACAAAACCTTATTTCATACTTCACGGCTTCAAACGGCTTACTTGTATTTGTTGCCACATAAACAACAAAACACTGACTTTAGATACAATGAAAATATTTCACACCCATCCAGTAGCTGAAGCAGTCATCATTTTAACCTTTTTTTTTAAAAATGAAAATCTAAAATAGCTGAAAACAGTCAAATAGACGACTGCGGTGTCAAATGGCTTACGACCTTTTTCGTCCCAGAAGATGTACGGAATAGGCATAGTGTAGTATAAATATCATCACAGATGAGGCAATAACAATATAAACATTAAAATATCTAACAAGATCAGATTGAAAGAGAAACCTCAGATACAACGTGTGCAAAATACAATAAACACTATGTATTTATGGCCTTCAAGTATTAATCGGTGAGGACAATCACAACGTTAGTTGTCACGATTGAAGAGACATTTATAATGCCATTGTAAATTGTTTACTGTGCTCAGAATAAGTTACTCTAATAGTAGATTGTTTTAAATGTATGCTGCATGTTGGATTTAAAAAGTGTTCCCCAGGTGAGCTCATTCAGCTCCAGCATATAAGAATTATTCCAGAGTAGCTTTCTAATTCTAGAACGAAACACAGAGATGATATTAAAAGTATAAGTGCTAATCACTCAATTACTTACTCGACTATGTTTATTTTAGGGGCTTAGCGCTCTCACCTCAAAGCAAGAAGGGTCTGGATTTGAACCTCGTGGCCTACTGGGGCCTTTCTTTATGCAGTTTGCATGTTCTCATCGTGGCTGCGTGGGTTTCGTCCGGGTGCTCTGGTTTCCCCCACAGTCCAAAGACATGCAGTCAACTGGCTAGTCAAAACTGCCTGTAGATATGAATGTGAATTGTGATTGTTCATCTTAGTCTTAACCCTGCAACAGATCGGCGACCTGCCCAGGGTGAATCCCGCCTCTCGCGGGATTGGCTCCAGCTCCCTCGTGACCCTCAAGGATAAGCGGTATAGATAATGGTTGGATGGATGGATGGATGGATGGACGTTTCTTTTTTTGCAATTATTAAGGAGCTCCAGTCGTGATTTGTTATAATCAAATAGTTTCTAAAAAGCCATTCAGGACTAGCGGTTAGCCTGGACGTCGGGCCAAAAATCGATGAAAAAATGATAAACAAGGGATTGCATGTTTAATCATGTACACTGATTTTTGTGTGTGTGTTTGTATTAACAATAGCAGACCCCAAATGAAGAAACCTGATTTCTTTTTCAATTTTAAATGAGAACTCTTTAAAGACATGCCAGTTTGATGTTAAGTATTGAATAAAAAAGCATTGCTTCTAACCCTGAATGCTTTATAGTTTGTGTTAGACCTGAGATGTCTGCAAATGCTTGGCTATTCTTTGCACTAATAAAAGACAAGTTTGGTAGCTGCCCATTAGCTATACTATGTAGTGCATTACTCATGTAACAAATATCTGTCTTTTCTGGCAAAACTGGATTTGCTTGTCTCATATATATATATATATATATATATTATATATATAAAACACATATACAGTGGTGCTTGACAGTTTGTGA
>JANZLB010000024.1:52870921-52881399 GCA_026167865.1 Notarius quadriscutis | reverse complement strand
TGTGTGTGTGTGTGTGTGTGTGTGTGTGTGTGTGTGTATATTATATATATATTGTGTGTGTGTGTGTGTGTGTGTGTGTGTGTGTGTGTGTGTGTTATACACACACAACATGCCAAAAAGTTGAGTTAGTATGGAAAATGCAAATAAATAAAGAAAGGAAGCAGACATTTCTAATTTTACTTTGACTTATATTTCATTGCAGACAGTGTGAACCCAATATAGTTCATGTTTTTTTTTCATCAACTTCATTTAATTTGTTAACATGCATCCATTCCTCCCTTTCAGGACTGTAACTCATTCCAAAAAAAAAAAGTTGGGATGGGGAAATTTAGGGCTAGAAATGAGGTAAAATAAGTCAGTATTGCAAGTTTTTGTTTGTTTGTTTTTTAATGAAATGTATGCTGTGTGCTCAAAACCAAAAGAGACCATCCAGACTGTTACCAGCAACAAGTCCAGAAGCTACGGTCTGTCATGGTATGGGGTTCTGTCAGTACCCTTGAAAAAGGTAACTTACACTTCTGTGATGGCAGTATTAATTTAAAAAAGTACATTGATATTTTGGAGCAACATATGCTGCCTTCAGGATGACATTTTTTCAAAGGATATTTCAACAAGACAATGCAAAACCACATTCTGCACACATTACAAAGGCATGGCTGAGGAAGAAGAGGGTGACTGTCCCCAATAGATAATGTATCACAAGTTTTAAAATGAAAAATATTACAGTGATGACCCCATACTGTTGCACACTGTAAGTCCTATTTGCAGGAAGAATGGGACAAAATAACACCTGAAATGTTTCGTCACTTGGTGTCTTCAGTACCTAAACATATTTTAAGTCCTGTGAAAAGGAATGGCAACATTATGAAGTGGTGAATGCCTTACAGTCCCAACTGTTTTAAATTTTTTAAATGTGTGACAAGAATCAAAATTGAAATGTGTTTATTTTGAAAAAATCATGTGGTAAAACATCAAATAATGTGCTGTTTTGGGTGCAATGCAGGTTAAAGATTATTTGCAATTAATTATTTTCAGTTTTCATTTCAATTTCAACATACTGTCCCAACTTTTTCTGATTTGGGGCTATAGATTGGATTGCAGATGGAGAGGAGGTCTGGACACTAGGGGAGCACTGCCGGTGTTTCCAGTTTCTGCAGGTTTCTAAGGTTACTTACGCACAGCAGCTGAAGGAGATCTGCTGGTGCTGGTGTCTTGTGGCAGAGCAAGATGAGGAACAGATCATTGAGCTGGTGGTATTAGAGCAGTTCATGGCTTGACTCCCAGCAGGAACAGCACAGTGGGTCCAGTGCCACCAGCCAGCTTCCCTGGATGAAGCCATTCAGTTCACAGAGGATCACCTGTCAGTGGTCCCTGGTCCAAACAGCTCTCTCTCTCTCTCTCTCTCTCTCTCTCTCTTTCTCTCCCCTCTCCCTGTTCCATCACTAGTTCCATCTCCCTCAAACCGATGTGTCGGGGCCCTGAAACTGACACCCCAGATGCAGTTTTTGCCACTCTTCTCCCCCCCTTCCCTGCCCCTCTAACTTCTCTTACCATGCCCCCTTCTCTCTCTTTCTCTCCAAAGGATGAAAATCTAATAAGCACCAGAACTGGGGCAAAGCCCAGGCAGGTTTCTTAGTACTGTGGGGACTCCAGACATTTTCAGAATTAGTCTTCCCTCATGGAGTTAGGAGTTACTTTGATCCAGATCCCTGACATGCTTCAGTGTCCTTTGTCACCTGATATACTGTAATATCCTTGATGACTGAAAAATACAGAGATCTAAATGCAATTTCTGGCTGGATTAAATTTGAGTAGGAATGTACTGCATACTGGTGAGTATCTAAGGGAATACACATCAGGCCTTCCTGGACTTGGGTTGTAATGAGTCCTCAGTCCACCAAAGCCTGATTGAAGGTGAGGCACTGGGAAATGCATAGGTGGTGAAAGTGAGGTGTGTGCATGGGGATATTCATGAACATCTGTATGTGCATATAATAATTAATAGTGACCACATTAATTTTAATATATTAATTTCCAATGCCAAACACAGAGTGTGGAGGTGGTGGTTAGTCTTAGCCTTAGCTATCCACTCATTTTGGGGACAAACTGGCTGGAGCGTAGGAAAATGTTAAAAAATTATGATTACGGATAGGTCCTCTGCAGTGTAGTGGGGTGTAGGATGGGTTCAGCTCTGGCTGGGAAGTTGGTGCCAGGGCTGTCAATGTCTCTGCTGCATCATGATGACTCAGGGTTCCACCCCCTCTACCCACCTCTATAGGGATTCCCCTTGAGTACTTCCCTTTGGAACAGATGCATAACAAGTCTTTGGCTAAGCCTTTGACCAAATGAGAGTAATCAGTGGTTAATAATAATAATAATAATAATAATAATAATAATAATAATAATAATAATAAGTAAGAACTCTAACTTTGGGTGAGCAGAGGAATGGGAAGCAGGCTTCAGAACAGGTGTGTTCTTTTTATTGTGACACTTTTCAGTGGCAACTCACCAAACAAACATATACACATGCAGGGAGACACTGCTCTCTCTCTCTCTCTCTCTCTCTCTCTCTCTCTCTCATATATATTCCTGACTGTCTGAAAGACACACAGAGACACAGGTTAATAGACAGCCAGTAATTAGACATAAGTGCACCTCATCATATGTTACATGCTGGTTCAACCTGCCTCCTCACTGTTCACAACCGATGCTCAACAATGCCCCCTCTGCCACATACCCCCACCACCTGACTCAGGCCAGGGAGCCATCTGGCCTGCAGCTGACTCCTCCCCTGGTGGGAGAGGTAATCCACCACCACCATCTGTGCCCCCAGCCCATGGACTACCTCAGATTTAAAGGGCTGAAGGGCCAGATACCAATGAGTGATCTGCACATTGGCATCCTTCATGCAGTGAAGCCACTGGAGCAGGGCATGGTCAGAACAGAGGGTGAATGGGCATCCTAGCAGGTAGTACTGGAGAGTGAGGACCACCCACTTGATGGCCAGACACTCCTTCTCTATTGTGCTGTACTTTGACTCTCTCATGGAGAGCTTGCGGCTGATGTTCAGCACCAGATGCTCCTCCCTCTCCATCACCTGGGACAAAATGGCCCCCAGCCTTCTGTTTGATGTGTTGGTCTGTAAAACAAAAGGAAGAGAAAAGTCAGGAGAATGAAACAACAGGCCCCCACACAAAACCACCTCTACTTGAGCAAAAGCCTGTTCACACAGCTCCATCCACTGGACCGGATCTGGCGCCCCATTTTTAGTGAGGTCAGTCAGTGGGCTGGTGACGTCCGAAAAGTTAGGCACATACCGCCTATAATAGCCAGCCAGCCCCAGGAACCGCCTCACCCCTGTTTCGGTCTAAGGTCATGGGCAGGCTGCGATAGCTGCAGTCTTATTGGGGATGCACCTGCTCATGACCCAAGTGGAAGCCCAGATATCGTAAACCATAGATGCTAAAGAAGGCAACTGAAATTGCTTGAAATTATTGAAGATGTTTCACCTCCCATCTGAAAGGCTTCTTCAGTTCTGTCTGACTAGTGGAGAGTTTCAGGTATTTATCCTCTAGCAGACCAAAAGCAAACCTAAGGAGAGCCATTGGTGTCAACAACCCATGTGACCTCAATGACTCTCCTTAGGTTTGCTTTTGGTCCACTAGAGGATAAATACCTGAAACTCCCCACTAGTCAGACAGAACTGAAGAAGCCTTTTGGATGAGAGGTGAAATATCTTAAATAATTTCAAGCAAGTCCAGTTGCCTTCTTTAGGACCTATGATTGATGATGACCTGGATGACTGAGAACCTTCACAGACCCAGATACCATACTTTCACCTGTCCAATTGCACACTTCTTTGGGTTTGCTATGAGCCCAGTGCACCTCGGTGACCTCAGAACTGCCCTAAGATGTTGTAAATGCCGCTCCCAATCATTACTATAGATGACTGTTGTTGGCGACTGTCTTACAACCTTGAGTCGCCAAGCAGCTGAATAGGGGAAACTAATGCCTGACACGCTAGCTGTTCAAAATGTAAGTCCAAGCTTCAATTAAGGTTCCTTTATTTCGTATCAAAATCTTCAAATATCCAAAGGCATTAAAACATCTAGATGTGCATATAATCCACAAACAATGATAAAATCCACAAGTTCAAGTAGTACTCCACAAGCAGCAAAAAATGTTCAAAACATGTAGTGAAAGAGTTCAAAGCAGCATTAGCGAAAGAGTTCAAAGCAGCATTAGCGGTCAGCAAAAAGTAGGCTTCCCCCATCACCCACTCATTACTAACTCTCACCTAGCAAGTGAACAGGTGATGTTAGAAATCACTACCACCAACAACACAATGTGACTCAATTAGTGCACGTCATTATGTAGGTGCACCCAAGACTCAAGACCAAAGCCTACGCCTGTCTGCTACATTCCGGCCCCTAATTATTACATCATTACACAGTAATAATTACACATCCAATACCATAACCCAGGACATACAATACATCACAGATTCTCAATGAGGCAATACAACACACTCAAAAAGTCCATCAAAACCCATTTTCTCCTTTTTTTTTCTTCTTCTGTTAGTGCATGGCCAGTCAGTCATAGGCCAAAGGTTACCAGCACTTAACCTAGATATCAAGCCGGTCTGTGACATACGTCCATTAGCGTTGTCAATGTCAAATCAAAGACATATTGTAGTCACCTCAAGTTTAATCAAAGATGTTGTCATGGGTCAAAGGCCTTGTGAAGAAGGCATATCTTCATGACAGGTCTGCATTCAAGGCTGGTTGAAGTCTTAATCCAGACCTGATGTACAAGCCCTTTCTTGTTTGACAAAGCTGCTGTGACTCTGCAAGGTAGAGTTGAGGACCTTTCTGACGGAACAAATCAACCGCTCCCATGCTCCACTATGGTGTGATCCAGTTGGAGGGTTGAAGATCCATTTCACTCCCGTCAAAGACAATGCATCAGAGATCTTTTCCTGATTCCACTCTTCCATGGCTCGTCTCAGCTCACACTCTGCACCCACAAAGTTGGTACCATTATCGGAAAGCAGCTCTTGAACCTGGCCTCGTCTCACAATGAAACGGCATAAGGCATTAACGAAAGAGTCAGTGTCGAGATGAGGCAACCTCAATATGTACAGCTCTAATCACCAAACATGTAAAAATGGCTCCATACCGCTTCACAAGACTTCTCCCACACTTCACTTCAAACGGGCCAAAATAGTCCACTCCAACAAAGCTGAAGGGAGGTTTCTCAGGGGTCACTCTGCTTTCAGGCAAGTCAGCCATTTGCTGCTGGCCTACAGCTCCATGAAGCCATCTACAGACCACACACCTTGACATAATGTTTCTTATCAAAGTGCCAGCACCAGGAATCCAGCATTTCTGATGCAGCCTTAAGAGAATGTGGTTCCTACCACCATGACCCACCTCTTTATGGATATGCTGTAAAATAAGATTAGAAATGTGAAGATCTTTAGCGATTATGATGGGATGTTTGGAATCTTCGGACATAACAGCCCTACTAAGACGTCCGCCAATTCACAGCACATCTTCCTCCAGAACAGGATTCAAATATATGTGGCTGCTTCAGTTCACACTCTCTCCCCTTTGGAGGCTGGAGATTTCTTCAGCATACTTTTTCAGCTGACAGAACTTTATTATTTGCATCTCAGCATCCTTAATTTCTCCTAATGAGAGAAAGCCATTACAGATCTCAACCCTGTGATGAGCACCCTCACACTGAGTTGCATCAGATGCAGACTGAAGATATGCCTTATTCTTTCTGCGATGCAAGAGCAATGTCTTGAACCTAAGGATCCAACCCATCACCCTGACGAGGCAAGTCCAAGATGAGGTACGACTGATCAAATGGGTCAAAAGACCACCATCATAATCATCATCATCATCTGCTTGCGAGACGTCAATAGCAGCAGACACTTTGACTTCAGGGTCTTCATGTGGGAGTTCCTGCAAGTTCTCTGGGTTTACAGGCCATTCTTTCTCTGGCTGTGTAAGAAACACAGGACCAGATATCCATTCAGTGTTAATTAAAAAAGGCTCTGCCCTCATACCTCTGGAGGCAAGTTCTGAGGGGTTGTGTGTTGTATTCATATATCTCCATTGGGAGGCCCTAGAAACTTTAAGAATCTCTGACACTCGGTTCACTATGAAAACACGGATCCTAGATGTCTCATTATTGATATATTTCAGCACCGAGGTACTGTCTGTCCAAAACACTGAGTCTAGGAGAGGTAGCCTTAGCTCCCTCCTCCACAGTCTATCCATGCGAGCTGCCACCATAGCTGCCATCAACTCCATGCAGGGGATTGTGACTGGTTTTAAAGGCGCCACCCTAGACTTCCCCATTATGAAAGAACTGTGCATATGTGAGCAACTGTTATACAGCAGCAGGTAGGTAACAGCACCATACCCCTTCTCACTCACATCTTCAAAGTGGTGCAATTGAGCAGTGGTTGTCTCTCCAAAGTCAGGAAGTTTTAAACATCATCTGATGCTGATGTTGTCTAACAGATGCAATTCTTCCACCCAGCCTTTCCACTCTTAAGCAACTGCTGATGGTATAGCGCCATCCCATCCTATCACCCTCTAGCACAGATCTTGAAGGATCCTCTTGGCTATGAAGATGACGGGAGCCAGGAACCCCAGAGGGTCATAGAAGGAGCTTACTGTGGAAAGGATCCCTCTACGAATCAAGGGTCTATTTGGGATGGATATGCATAACTTAAAACACATCTGACTGCACACACTCCCAATGCTCGCTCAACAGACAAGCGGCCACAGGCCAGGTCTGGATCTTTAACTTCCTTTGTCCTTTCCTCCTCAGGTATTACAGCCAGAACACTGTGGCTATTACTTATCCACTTTGTCAGACAGAAGCCACCCTTAGTGCAGATGGCTCCAAGGTCTGTGTAAAGAGATATGGCTTCCTCTTCAGAGGCTACTGAAGCAAGGCAGTCATCCACATAAAAATCATGTAGGATGGTGTCAATCGCCTGCTGGCTGAAGTGTGCCTTGTTATCTTCTGCACATTTCCATAGGGCATAGTTAGCACAGCTTGGAGAAGACGTCGCCCCAAACAAATGGATGCCCATCCTATACTCTTGCATGCTCTGACTGAAGTTGCCACCAGGCCACCAGAGAAATCTCAACAAGTCAGCATCTTCCCCTGGCACATGCATCTGATGAAACATGGCTTCAATGTCAGACATCAACACAACGGGCTCTTTCCTGAACCTAGTCAGCACACCAACCAATGCATTCATCAAGTCAGGACCACTCAAGAGCTGCGCATTAAGAGAAACACCTTGAAATGATGCTGCACAGTCGAAAACAACCCGGATCTTTTTCTTGGTAGGATGGTAAACCCCATGGTGGGGGATATACTAAACCTTGCCATCGCTGCGCTCTATGTCTGTGATTGGCACTCTCTGCGTATAACCTCTGGATATAAGATCTTTCATGAAAACAGTATAGTCTTTGTGAAAGTCTTTATCTCTGATGAACCTTCTCTTCAAGCTTAAGGCACGTTGTTCCGCAATCGCATGGTTGTCAGGCATTCTTATGTCTTGGCCCTTCAAAGGCAGGGCAATGCTGTAGTGCCCATCACTCAGAGTCATGGTCTCACTAGCCAACTTCAGGAACTTGGAATCTTCCCTTGATAGCTCCAGCTGCTCATCATGGCTGCTCTCAGGGAAGTCCATCTTAAACTGCTGCTTCCATAACTCATCAAGTGTAACAACAGAAATTCTGTTGGCAGTGACTGTTGACGGACACCCTGGCCTTCCACAGCATTCTCTGCCAAGTGGCACATTCACTGTCCCACCAAGCACAGTCTTAATGGCAAAGGGCCCATCACCTACACTCCGGATGACCTCCAGCGGTTCCAAGGCTCTGGGCATATTCATGCCAATCAAAAGCTCCCCTTGTGCCTCAATTTCTGGCAGATGAACATGCTTCAAGTGTGGCCAGTCATTCAGGTCCTGTTGCCTTGGGATGTTACACGTTAACAAGCATTCTATGTTGAGTGAAGAAGCCAGGCATTTCACACTAGACATCACTGTCCAAGCCAACCGCAATGAAACTGTCCACCACTTTCTCTTGTCCCATGGTGCGCAAGAGAATCTTGATCTTCTTCCCAGCAAGATTCAGCTTGTCCAGGAGACCCACTGTACAAAAGGACACTGAACTCCCCTTGTCCAGGAAGGCATACGTTTCCACTATTCTTTGACCTCTCTTTGATTTTACTTTGACTGGTACGATGACAACCTTGCAGTCTTGTTCACCGGCCCCAGTAAGACCACTGGTCTGGACTGTAATAGGAATGTTATCAACCTCAATGTCAGGTTTGACCTCATTCTTCTCCCTATGATGGATATGGAGCATACTTGGATGTCTGAAACCACAGATTTTACATGAAAGACATTTTCTACATCCTTTGCTGATGTACCCAATACACAAGCAGCCAAAATAGATGCCATTCTTTTTAAGAAAGGAAATTTTCTCAGTATGAGGTTTCTTGTCAAGCAGAGAGCATAACTTCAATGGGTGTCCACCTTTGGAGAACAATCAAATCTTCACAAAAGTGTGATGATCTTGAGCCTCTGTACCTTTTCTCTCAATAGCAATGACAGTTGTGCCAAAGCTACTTCCTTTAGCCCTTGGACGAGGGGAACATTTCCCTCCATCATTGCCCTTGGCTGATACATGTGTTGGTGAAGTGCATCACATATGTTCCCAAAAACAGGATCTGTGGCAATTTTAACCGTCAAGTTAAATTTTTCAAGAAAAAAAGCAATGTCAATGAATGTAGCTCTGTGATGTTGCCTCTCCTGGATGTCACATGCTACTGTTTGCCATTTGTCTTTCAACTTATAAGGCAGTCTTTTAATCACAGCAAGCATATTAGCAGGTGTGTTTAATTCAGAGAGAACATGAACCGCTTCCATCGCATTGCAACACCCACGTAAGAACAGAGAGTACGCCTGAAGAGCCTTTCCATCTTCTGATCTAATTAATGGCCATGAGTGGACTTTATTCAAATAAGCAGATGCAATCACATGTTCATTCATGTTCATGTTCAAGTGTTCATACAGCAGAGTCTTTGCTTTCACATATCCAGCAGCATCAGATACATGTTGACAGCTCTTGACAAGTTCATTGGGCTGCCCCCTGGTGTACTGTGCAAGGTAATGCAGACAGTCATCAGCATTGCTGGTCTTTGTTTCTATGACCTGTTCGAATGAAAGCATGAAAGCATGGAAGTGCAGAGGGTTGCCAAAGACTGGAATTTCTCTTTTAGGCAATGATGAAAGACTTTGTTGATGGACCAACATACTCGTTAATTCATTTTGTTTCCCCATAATGAACAACAGCTTTTCATTGGTTACTGGACAAGCAGCTTGTTGCAATAGCAAACGTGGAATTGTGCTACATGGTCTTAAAGGATCAGAAAGCCCCATAAGGAGAGGTGCAGGCTTATCCCTTTTCACACTTTGTTGCACTGTTTTTACTTTAGGCTCTGCATTCCCAATAATTGTATTTCCTTTTGTAGTTACGTTAAGTGTCTGTGGAATAAAGGTCTCTACATCAGTATTAAGGATTTCAAGAGTTTTTTCTTTTGTTTTAAAATATGATTCCATTCCATTGGATTTCCATGAAGCAATACTCCACACAGTGGATCCAGTTCTCAGCACATTCACTTTTGCAACAGTTGCAGCTATGTCTGCTTCAAGCTGAAGTTGTTCTTTCTTTCTCCTCCTGTTCTTCAAGAGTGTGTTTTTCTTTGAGCATATGTTGACATGCAAGCAAGGCAGCCATTTTGGCTTCTGCCCTAAGACAGGCGGCTAAGATAAAGTTGATGATACCTTTGAGCTTGACCTACTGCCTTGATTTGATACACTATCAGATGGCAACATATCATGATGAACATCATGCTGAAGATTAAGAGAGAATTGAGATTCCTTTCCAATGAGGTCTTGAAACCCCATTTCTCCCCCTAGTGGGGTTTCCTGGGCTGGCACTGTGTCAGAAGCTGGCCTGCTTGAATGTTTATCAGCTTCAGAAAGCCATAGATTAACATCAATAAAACCTTTGTTGTACTTGGTGATGCTTAAGAACAATATATTTTGCTTATCATTCTCATCGAGTGGAATTAAAGGCAGTAGAGATTCATGCAAGGCACTGGCATCCATAAACAAATGTGTTAATTTGTCAAGCTGTGATTTGACCTGTGAATCATTTTTTTATCATCTTTAATTAGCTCTTTGCGAGACGCAATTACACTTCATTTTGTTAACATATCTGTGAAGATTCTCAGTCATCCAGGTCATAGTAATCCGTAGGTGGTAGAAGAGAGCAACTGGACTTGCTTGAAAAATCTTGAAGACGTTTCACCTCTCATCTGAAAGGCTTCTTCAGTTCTGTCTGGCTAATAGGGAGTATCAGGTATTTATC
>JANZLB010000024.1:52817799-52831618 GCA_026167865.1 Notarius quadriscutis | reverse complement strand
TGGCTGCCCACTGCTCTGGGTATGTGTGTGCGCTCATTGCTCATGTGTGTGTTCACTGCTTCAGATGGGTTAAATGCTGAGAGGAAATTTCACAAGTGTGTGATGAATAAAGTTGTGCTTTCTTTCTTTTCCTTCTATTATTATTAACTCTAATGGCATTAAAAATAATTAGGACAATGCTGTTTTTTTTCTTTGCTTGCTTTTATATGAAAGAAAAGTCACAAATACCAACACGCATCTTAACCTTAGTATCTTTTCATGTGTGAATGATGTGAATTGTTTCTCTGAATTTGGCTTAGGAATGCTAGATGACTGCACTGTACTGTAATGGAATAACCCCATTTCCAAAAAAGTTGGGATATTTTCCAAAATTCAATATAACAAACATCTGTAATTTGTTAGTTTACTTGAACCTTTATGTGACTGGCAAAAGTACAAAGAAAATATTTTCAATAGTTTTACTGACCAACTTAATTGTATTTTGGAAATATAAACAAAGTTAGAATTTGATGCCTGCTCAAACTCAAAAAAAGTTAACTCAAAGAAGTTATTACCATTGTATTACATCACTTTTCCTTTTATTATGACACCCTGTGGGTCAATTGTGTCCATCAAGAGCACACTTCATCTATTGCCGGCTTGCTAGGCCTGTTGTGGCTTCCCACACAAACAACTATTCATACCTATGGGCAATTTAGAGTAGCCGGTTAACCTAACTGCATGTCTTTGGACTGTGGGGGAAATCCAGAGCACCCAGAGGAAACTCACACAGCCACAAGGAGAACATACAAACTCCACACATAAAGGCCCCCGTCAGTTTCTGGGTTCAAACCCAGAACTGTCTTGCTATGAGGTGATAGCATTAACCCCTGTGCCACTGTTCCTTTTAAAACAATTTTAATCATATGGGGGCTGAGGATACTAATTGTTGCAGTTTTGCAATTGGGATTTTTGTCCATTCTTGCTTGATACAAGACTTCAGCTGCTCAACAGTCCATGGTTGCCATTGTCTAATTCTCCTCTTCATGATGCACCATACATTCTCAATAGGAGACAGATCTGGACTGGCAGCAGGCCAGTCAAGCACATGCACTCTGTGTCTATGAAGTCACACTGTTGTAGCCCATGCAGAATGAGGCCTGGCATTGTCCTGCTGAAATAAGCATGGACTTCCCAGGAAGAAACATTGCCTTCATGAATATGTGTCTCTAAAATCCCAATATATGCCCCAATATATCAATGATACCTTCACACACATGCAACTCGTCCATACCAGGGACACTGATGCACCCCATACCATCACAGGTGCTGGCTTTTGCACCTTTCTCTGATAATAACCTGGATGGTTGTGTTCACCTTTGGCACTGAGAATTCGACATCCAGTTTTCCTGAAAACAAGCTAAAATGTGGACTCATAGGATCACTGCACACATCTCCACTTTCTTTTGGTCCATCTGAGATGAGTTTGGGCCCAGAGTAGTCAGTGGCATTTCTGCATACAAATGATGAATGGCTTCTTCCTTGTGTAAGACAGTTTCAGGTTGCATTTCTGGATGCAGCAGTGGACTGTGTTAAGTAACAATGGTTTCCCAAAGTACTTCAGAGCCCATGTGGCTATATTTATCACATTAGCGTGACAATTTCTCGAAGGTCACGCACATTCAACAGTGGTTTCCAATCTTGCCCTTTACACACTGAGATGTCCCTGAATTCCCTGAATCTTTTCACAATACACTGTAGTTCTGCTTTAATGGACTCTTTTACTACGAACTTTCGCATGTAATAAACTAAGTTTGTGTCCCCCTCCTTTACTGACAATGAGTTGTGTCATCAAAAAAAAAAATTACTGAGGCTCCCTGAGCTCCTCTACCCCCCCATGCAGTCAAGTTAACAGTACATGTTAATGCCATAAAACAAAGGCTTAACTAGCCTCGATTAGTTATCAATCACTAGCAATTATCAAGAACAGTGATCAAAGGCTTGATAAAGGACAAAATGATTGCTGACATCATCTGTGATTTGCAACACATGAATGAACTGAATGGTCTTCAAGAATCTTCAAGCAAGTCCAATTGCTCTCTTTTACCACCCACAGTTGACATTAACAATGATACACTGGTAACATCCATCATTTCCATAACAGATGAAGAAATCATCGCCTCCATTTGTGATCCTTTAACTCAGTCAGTGAACTGTGATCATGACTCAGACATTTAAGTCATCAAAGAAAAAGTAGTCCAGGATTGCAAGTTTCTTCAGCAAGTAAAACTGATGGGACACTCATATCGTACTGTAACAGCTTGTATGCTGGGGCAGTGAGCAACTGGGAGACAAGTGCAACAGTTCAAGGTGTGTTTTATTGTTTATCTTTACTTTACTTTTCAGTGACATTAGGTTTTGTGCACATATATGCACACACACACACGCACACGCACATACACATCACAGCTCTCTCTTGTTACTGGCAATCTGAAAGGCACACAGAGTCACATTATTAGATAGGCAGAAATTTGACACAGGTGTAACTCATCACATGTTACCCACTGGTTCAACCTGACTCCTCACTGTTCACAATTGATGCCCGACCATGCCCTTCCTGCCACACTTAAAAATTATTTGCTGAAGGCAAAGTGAATATCACTGAATAATAACTTCCACTTCATCTCGGTTAATATTCACTGATATTCACTTCACCTTCGGCAGATAATTGTGTTAGTATAAATACACAGGTGATTATTTTTTAAAAAATATATTAAAAATCATAGTAAATTTTTTTTCAAACTTCAAAAGTAGCAAATGTAATAAAGGGACACACAGACTTGTGGACTAGATTAGGGATAAAATTAGCTCATGTTTTAAGTCGTTCAAATTCTGTAAAGCTGCTTTGCGACAATGTCTTTTGTTAAAAGCACTATACAAATAAACTTGACTTGACTTGACTTGTGTCACTTATCTATGTTGTCTTACATGAAATAGTTTGCTTTGAAATAGATAAAATAAATCACAATTCCACCTTACCTTTGAATAGTTTCAGACCAAACATCATAGCATCTTTAGTGCTGTTAGGAACAACATTTTCTTTCATAATTTGTAGTTCTTCCTTACTTACAGTGACAAAGCGATTGGCTGTCATTTTGCCAAGTCGTTTGAGATGATTACCAAGAAATAGTCCAAATTTATCGACCAATCAGTGTGCGTGATTTTCTATAATCACCTGTGTATTTATACTAAATACTTTTACTAACTGAAAGTTTACAATAATCATATTATTTTTACGACACTGAAAAGAGTGAATATCATAAATTTTCAGTCTTATTTTGCCTCTGTCAAACTTTTTTTTTGAGTGTTGTTTTTGAGTGTCAAATTCTAACTTCATTTATAGTTACAAAATACAATGAAGTTGCTCAGTAAAACTATTGAAAATATTTTCTTTGTACTTTTGTCAGTTAAATAAAGGTTCACATGAATTAACAAATCACCAATTTTTGTTGTTATTATATTTTGGAAAGTATCCCAACTTTTCTGGAAATGGGGTTAACATTTTTGGATGCTTGTTCTTATGATTTCACATACACAATGTTGTGCATAAAATTTGTTTACATAAGTGTTACAAGTCATGGCCTTAGAATTGAAAGATCATGAAATAGCAACAGTCAGGCATGCACACATACAGAGACCAGGGAGATTTTGAGTCTCTGCCCATTTGCCTTCAGGTTATATAAGTGCCCCCTTGCCCAGCTTGTATAATAACTGTATCGTATATGTTCTCTGGGTAGCTCAAGGAGCCAAAATGCACAACTGAAGTGCAGTTGTGAGCCATATGATCAGGATTTTGCCTTCGGTTGCACCACTGTCCAAAGCATTGTTAGCAAAGTCACACCCTGGGAATGTAGTTTGTATCTTAGTTCAGTGTGGACCCAACAACTGGCCACCACTGGATATTTCACCTCTGATGTCTCCATCCTGTCATCGATAAACCCATAATCAGGTAAACAGGCTATATTTGTCAATCACAAAGTATTTCATGTGAACTTTTTGTACTGTGTTATTACAAACACCATTTATAATGATGACATTTATATAATCATCAATTTAATGTGATTATATCAGACATACTAATGCATCTCCAAATCTAAATATACTAGCCTGCTCGCAGGCAAGCTTCTAGTGACCTAAATATCATCAATGCTGGTTAAGATGACCTCTTTTGACAAGATATAAATATAGGCCTATGTCTAAAGTCTGTAGCATGTAGTTAAAGCTAACCTGTGTTTTATAGTTTTCTCTTTTCTCTTCAGTCTTGTTATAGACAGAGTTGCCGTTCTAATGATAACAGTGGCACACAGAATTTTTAATTTAATTTTATTTTTTCTCACCTCTCGCTAAGATCTAACAGCTATGTACATAATTTGGAGAAGCTAAAAGTTTAGTGCTGTTTTGGGCAATGGGAAATAAGACACAAACACAAACACTTGAAAAAAACTAAATATACAACAAAAATGAAAGGCAAAAACACTGGCAAATAAACTACACCTCATCTCACTGAGTCAGTTTAGACCAAGTGCATAGATGAAAGAAATTTAATAATTACTTCTGGAAGGGTATTTGTGTGTGTGTGTGTGTGTGTGTGTGTGTGTGTGTGTGTTACTTTATTAGTATATTAACTGCTTTTATGTCCTACAGCTGCAGAAGCACTTTGCTTACACAGACTTCTGTCTGAAATATCAATCAGTATTATCATTTGTAATATTTTAATGCTATTGTACAATCCTGAATATAATTTTAGGCATAACTAACATTTGTATGACATCTGCACATCTGCATAAACTGATAATACAATAAATGTGCAAAGTATAAACTGATCCAGATGCCACACTAAATCAGTGCACATACATGGAAAGGTATGTTCTCTTGACATATTTATATTTTAACAAAGAAAAGCTGATTTCTTAATAATCTTAATGCATCCTTACCTGTTCATACCGAGCTGTTTGTTTCTTAGACTCTCTGTGATTTTGACCCTGCTTTCCTTTTATTTCAGACTCTGAATTTTGCCTAACCTCTGACACGTTTGTTCATCGACCAACCCCTTGTTCGACACTGACATTGTTATTAGTCTCACGATTCAGATATGGCTGCCAGTTTGTGATGCACCCACTCTCCCCTGCAACTGCATCCATAAGCACCTGCACTTCTGGCAGGATACTTTACGAACATAAATGCAGCAGAGGAGGCAAAGCAAACTGCTCTTTCTGTGCAGGTATGGCTGTTAGGAGCACTGCAAAAAACTCAAAATTGAATTTGAGGAGAAAATTCCTTAATACTAGTGAAATTATCTTGCTGCATGGACAGATAATTTTACTTGAAAAGACATCTTGGAATAAGTTGGTCACAATCTAGAATTAGTTTTAATAATCTCAGAGTTGGTGTCTTGTATTCTTCTAATAGGAAATGCTAGATCGTTTCAAGTATATTCAAGATATTCTAACTTGTTAAGATATAATTTTTGCAGTGTAGAAGAATACAAGACACCAACTCTGAGATTATTAAAACTAGTTCTAGATTATAACCAACTTATTCCAAGATGTCTTGTCAAGTAAAATTATCTGTCCATGCAGCAAGATAATTTCACTAGTATTGAAGAATTTTCTCCTCAAATTCAGTTTTCAGTTTTTTGCAGTGAGAACACCAGCAAATGTTGAGTGATTTAGACATTCATATAACACAACTCACTGCTGCTGTCTCACAGGCCCTCCTAACATATTCCATGCCCACTGTGATCTCATCTACTTGACCATACAAATTCTCTGGTGAAGTATCTGAGTACAAGGGCTTCCTTCTGCAATGCTCACTATTCTTCACAGCATAAACTGGAACTACCAGTCAACAGAAAATCACTCAATTTCTCAATCTGCTCACTGGCAAGGTGCTTCAGTGGGCCACCACAATATGGGAATGAGGCGGCGAGCCCACAACTGCCTATGAACACTTCATAGACTTATTCAAGAGTGTTCAACCACCAGCCTGAGGGCATGGAAGTAGGAGAAAAGCTGCTGACTATACGTCAAGGGGAAAGAAGAATGGCCGAATATGCCCTCGAGTTCCGTACTCTCACAGCCAGCAGTGGATGGAATTAGCCAACTCTGAAAGCTGCGTTCTGCCAAGGTTTAGACCCACTCATCCATACAAAACTCACATGCCATGATGAATAGCAAACTTTGGACTCTCTCACTGACCTGGCTATTAGACTGGACAATCTCCTCCGCAACAGGTCTTCCTTGCAGAATTCTCCTGTAAATGTCCAGCCAACCCAGTCTCCCATGTCATTGAGGTTTCCAACACTCCCATGCCCCACTCAGAGAGAAAAAGGAGATGCCAGGAGGGACTATGTTTTTACTGTGGAGCTCCTGGTCATCTGTTAGTCCACTGCCCAGTCAGACTGCCCAACCCTAGAAAGTGTGATGACCTCAGGAAAGAAGATAACACTCATACTGGTGAGTCACAAAATCTCTTCTCTCCATCGATTCCTTGAGTTCAAAGTATTATTAAACCTCTCAGAGTCTTCCCATGTTCTTTCTGTTCTGATAGACTGAAACTTCATCAACCATGAGATCGTTCAAAGGCTCAAGTTACCTACAGAAAAACTCCCACAACTCATAAGTCTTAAAGCCATAGATGGTGGACCCATTGGGGAGGGGTTCTTCACCACTCACACCACACCTCTGGAGATTCAGGTGGGTGCCAAGAATGCATCTCACTGTTTGTCACTCACACTCCAAACCAAGCCATCGTTCTGGGGTTCCCCTTGCTGCAGCTCCATGACCCTCTCATCTCCTGGTGGCACAGAGAAAGTATCCATTTGTCCCTAGCCTGCCAAGAGTACTGCCTGCAGCTGCCACAAGTCTCTCTAGCTTCCACCTCCATAGAGAGCCCTTCACCCAGGGGCATCAAACATGTTCCTGCCTACTATCATGAGTTCAAGGAGGTCTTCAGCAAAGGAAAGGCCAGTGGATTACCTCCTCACAGAGCTTATGACTGCACGATCGACCTCCTCCCAGGTACTACACCTCCACGCTGTCATATTTACTCCCTCTCAATCACAGAACAGACTGCCATGGAAGAATATGTTCAAGAAGTGTCTCCAGCATCCGCAGGCTTCTTTTTCATTGAAACGAAGGGGGGGCAGGGTTCCAGCCTTGCATAGATTACAGAGGACTTAACCAGATCACTGTAAAGTACCCTTATCCACTACCACTAGTGCTTTCAGCCCTATAACAACTACGGTCTGCCTACGGTCTGCCTGTATCTTCACCAAACTGGACCTCAGGAGCACCTACAACCTGATGTGTATCCAGGAAGGTGATGAGTGGAAGATCATGTTAAGCACCATCTCTGAGCACTTTGAGTACTGCATTATGCCATATGGGCTCTCTTACACACCCAGCGTGTCCCAATATCTAATAAACAACATACTTAGAAACATGCTGGGACACTATGTGATCACCTACATGGATGACATCCTAATCTACTCCCCAGATGAACTGAGTTACCAAGAGCATGTGAAAGCTGTACTCACCCAACTGCTTGAAAACCAGTTATACTTCAAAGCAGAGAAATGTGAATTCCATGTGTCCCAAATCTCATTCTTAGAATACATCATCAGTACAGGAGGGGTTTGCATGGACTCCCACAAAGTAGCTGCAGTTACCACCTGGCCCACACCCACTACTTTAAAGGAGTTCCAACTTTTCCTGGGTTTCGCCAGTTTTTTTTTGTATTTACAGACAATTCAGCTGAGGGTTCAGTACTATTGCTGCTCCTCTCACTTCCTTACTCAAAAAGGGGCCCAAGCATCTCCAGTGGAACCAGAGGGCGGAGGATGCTTTTGCACAGCTCAAGTCAGCCTTCACCATTGCACCCATCTTCAAACACCTAGACCCTGCAAAGCCCTTCACCGTTGAGGTTGACGCCTCTGAAACTGAAGTAGGAGGCATCTTGTCCCAGCCCTTCGGGGGGAAGCCCAAATTACACCCCATAGTGTTCTTGTCTGCCAAACAGAACTATGATATAGGTAACAGAGAACTACTCACTATCAAATTGGCCCTAGAGGAGTGGAGGCACTGGCTCAAGGGGGCCACACACCCATCCATTATGCTCACCAATCACAAGAATCTTGAATATCTCAAAGCAGCCAAACAATTGAACCCATGTCAGGCATGTTGGGCCCTCTCCTTCATCCATTTCCAGTTTACCATCTTGTACTGTCCTGGCTCCAGAAACACTAAAGCAGATGCACTATCCAGAATTCACTCCTCCACAACCCTCAGTCAAGAGTCCACACCCATCCTGCCACCCAACTGTTTTGTTAATGCTCTTACATGGGAAATAGATAAGGAACTGTCACAAGCTCAGCCTTGCAACTCCCCAGAAGCATGTTCTCCAGGTCTCCCATTCATCCCACCACAATGCCAGGGTCACCTTATCACTTGGGCACATTCATCTCCCATGACAGTGCATCACAATAGCCAATGTACCTATCAGCTCATCAGAACTAAGTACTGGTGGGAGAATATGATTACTGACATCAATACATTCATCTCCTCCTGTTCCACCTGCACTCAAGCCAAGGTGCCTTGGACTCTGCCAGTGGGTAAGCTCATGCCACTGCCCACACCCAGAGACCCTGGTCTCATCTGGCCATAGACTTCATTACTGACCTACCCAAGTCACAAGCCACACTGTCATAATGGTAGTCATCGACTGGTTCTCAAAGGCACTCAAACTCATTCCTTTACTTACAGTCTTCAAAACAACAGAGCTCATCTTCTCCCATGTTTTCTAGTGCTACAGGATCCCTGAAGACATAGTAAGTGATCAGGGGCCACAATTTGCATCCAGATTATGGGCCAAATTCATGGATAAACTGGGAGTATCGGTGAGTCAAACCTCAGACTATTACTCACAGTCCAACAGCCAAGTGGAACGTGCAAATCAGGAAATTGAGTGTTTCATAAGAGTGTTCTGCTTCAAAACCCCCAAAGATTGGTCTCAGCTTCTCCCCTGGGCTGAGTATGCACAAAACTCACTGAAACACTCTGCCAAACAACTCAGCCCATTCCAGTGCATTCTTGGGTATCAGCCACCAATATTCCTATAGGATGACTCCTCCACACACATTGACAGTTGACACTTGGTTTCAGAGGAATGAACAGCTGTAGTAGTGTGTCCATCAGCACCTAGAGCAAGTAGCCAGGAGGTACAAGTTATTTGCCGATAAGCACAGAGGGGAGACACCTGTGTATGCATTGGCTGACAGAGTCTGGGTGTCCAACAAGGACTTATGAGATCCCAGCACCTGTTGGAGACTCAGTACCAGGTACATTGGCCCCTTCAAGGTCCTCCATCAAATGAACAAGGTCTCTTACAAACTGGAGCTCTCACAACACTGCCGCTTGTTACCCACATTCCACTTATCATGTCTAAAGCCCAACATTCCTGGACCTCTAGCCACAGATACACCCACCACTGAATGCCTCTTACCTTTGGAACTGGAAGAACAGCCATGTACCAGGTACACAGGATTCTTCACTCCCACTGCAGACAGGGCAACCTTGAATATCTGGTAGACTGGGAGGGTTATAGTCTGGAGGAGTGCAGCTGGGTACCTGCCAAAGACATGTTAGACTCATTATTAAACCAAGAATTCCATGCCAGGCATCCTGAAAAGCCAGTGCCAAGAAAACATGGACGTCCAAGAAAAGAAAGCACTCCCAGAGTGAGTGCCTTGGGGGGGGGGGATGGAGGTGTCCTGTCACTGATAGCACCAGCAATCAGAGTTCATGGTGGCTTCCAAAGATGGCCACCACATACTACAACTCCCAAACACCTTAGCGCCCTTCCTCTTCAGAATTCTAATCACCGCCATGCCTGTTCATCATTACAGCCTCATTACCACCAGTACTTAAAGACTCCTATTACAAGCCTTCAGTAAGAACTATTGCTCAGCATATACTTACCTGTTTATACTGAGCTGTTTGTTCCCTGTGTTTGACTCTCTGTGACTTTGACCCTGCTTTCTGTTTATTTCGGACTCTGAACTTTCGCCTAACCTCTGACATATTGTTTGGACATTGACTGACCCCTTGTTCAACACTGACATTGTATTAGTCTCACGATTCGGATTTGGCTGCCAGTTTGCGACACACCCGCTCTCCCCTACAACTGCATACGTAAGTGCCTGCACTTCTGACACCATGCTCTTTCCCTGTTCTGCCATGGAAATATTAATTCTTACCACATTTATTTCTTCCTTACAATTTGACAGCCCTGTAGTTGACCACTTCAAGCAATAGCTTTTATACCCCAATTTGTGCTTTGTACAGAATGCATTTCATCAAAGGTTCCAGGTACAGTTTTTTGATGACCCACAACTTTAGAGGGTTAATTGGTCATATCAACTGTTTTATGAACAAATTTTGCATCCACATCAAGTCACATTTGTGCTGCACCACCTCATGTACATACATCTAGCCTAGTGTTTTAGCAGACTTTGAAGAGAGTCCATCTTTTTAACAAAGTATAGTGTAAAATCAGAGTTGAAATTGTGTGTCTGGTGGATGGTAAAGTGAGTACTTTTTTGTTTTGTATTTAACCACTTGTTCTAAAAATATCTCTCCACAAACCTAGCAGTAGTTGCAGTTAAATGTAGGATGACTGGTAATATATATAAAATTATTTTTCTTTTTTTTTCTTTTTTTTAAATATGAGCAACAATTGTAATGGGTATATAACATGACCTGCATTTCATAAAAATGGCATGCTCTTATCACTTTCATATCATGTAACTTTTTCATTTTGGGATCAGAAAGTCAACTAGGACCAGATTGTTGTTCAGTTGCTCCAGTGTAAGATTGGGAGATTTTGTGAGAGACATTAAATGCTCCTTTTTAAAATATCATAGATAATTACACCTATAAAATCTCATAAAAAAGCATGTATACCTGAGAGTGCTGTCTATGCTCTGTAATGTATACAAATGCATGTATACCTGAGAGTGCTTACTACTACTACTACTACTACTACTACTACTAATAATAATAATAATAATAATAATAATAATACTGGGTGGCATGGTGGTGCAGAGGTTAGCACTGTCATCTCACAGAAAAGAGATTCTAGAGTTGAACCTCATGGCCAACTGGGACCTTTCTGTGTGGAGTTTGCATATTCTCTCCACACCTGTGTGAGTGTCCTCCAGGTGCTCCAGTTTACAAATACAGGGAAATTAAAAGGACAGATCCATACAACACTCCATCATGTGGATTCCTGCATCAGTGGATGACTGGGATAGAGCTAATTATTATAACATCCAAAAATCTACAGGAATAATGAATGAGAGAAGTAACAACATTTATAATGGTAGCCAGCATGGCAAACTGTAGAACAAGAATAAAATTAAAAGCTAAAAGAAACAATTCAGAGCATCTGATGTTTGCAGGTCTGGCTCATAAAAAATGAGATTTCCTTAAAAAATCCATACACCACAGAAAGAGGTAGGAGGATACCAGCTTGAGTCATAAACTACTGTCTGTGCCTTGGCTTTATCCCCCCACAGAAATGCTAATTGTTTCAGCTAGATCCCTGGCATATTTAATGTGTGGCTTCTATTTCTTCCTCCTTTTTTTTTTTTTCGCTTCCTCCATTGGAGGTGTTTCTTGAGCTTCAAAGAACAAAATCATGTCAGTGTGTGAGGTAGACAGACTTGAACTATTGAAATATTCAGCATGCTCTCTTTAAACCTGTCCAGCACAGAGACAATGCCTTGTCTATTAATACTTCATATTCCATATGACTGCAGTCTTACTGAGAAACTGAATGATGAATAACAAGAGATCCTTTATTTTTTGGACTTGCTGTTGAACACAGATGCTCATAAAAACCTTATCAAAGTTCCTGTAACTATACCCCCCTGAATCTCTGAGGAAGAGCCTGGGGTGAGTGGAAACATAGCTTCTAAATTATAACATAAGTCCAGTCCAGGCTTACTACTACAAGACATTTTAGTTAAACAACTGAGGAGGTAGACAGTATTGGCCCTCATCTTCATGGCTGTTGACAATTGATGAGGAAAAGCACATTCATAGTGACTTAGTATATGTGGATAAATGTGTATAAACCTAGGTCTGTGGTTTTCAAATCTTTTGCACACAGGGACCTCTTTAACTGTAAAATAAATTAAACAGACTCCTTCTGCACAGATTTATTTTATGGATATAATCCAACTATTCAAATATTCAGTTCATTATTTAATTACATCTGGTTAAATGTGTAGAGACATATCCTGACTGTTTCAAGCCATTCTATTTGAGCAATAGACCACTGACAAAGGTTTTATACATTTACATTATTTTGGAGGACTTCTTTGAGTTGGAAGTTTGGATTAAGCCCATTTAATTCAAGTAAGTAGTCAAATAGGCTAATAACTATAAAAACTCAATAAGATATATATAATATCTTTGATAATTGTGTGATTTCTACCACCATAACAATAGATAGATAGATAGATAGATAGATAGATAGATAGATAGATAGATAGATAGATAGATAGATAGACACTGATGGTCCCTGGACCCCACTGTTAGAACCACTGACCTAAAGACTTAATAAAGTTAAAGTATGGTGAATAATTAAAGTTAAGGTCAACATTAGTAGCACACTTACTTTGAAGGTATATAATATATTCTGAAATAAAGTTGGTATTAAAATTGCACTAAATGATTCAAAGAATCTAAAAGAATTTCAGTGTGTAAATGGCAAGGGCACAAGCCAAAGCTGAACACCCATGATCTCCAATCTCTCAGACGGCAATGCATCAAGAACCATCATATGTCTATAGCTGTTATAATCACATGGGTCACATTACTTTGGCAAAACTTTGTCAAGCAGTACAATATGGAGTTATATCAACTCATTCCAGTTAAAACCTTACTGGGCAAAAAGAAAGCCTGATGTTAACTGTGTCCATAAGCTCTGTTGACTCCTCTGGGCTTAGAGGCATCTGGGATGTACCATCACACAGTGTAAACATGTATTGTGATCAGATGAATCAGTACTCTGTTTTTTTTTGTGTTTTTTTTTTTTAAAGAAATGGATTCTGTGTGCTCTGGACCAAAGACAAAGGGGCCATCCAGACTGTTACCAGCAAAAAGTCCAAAATGCAGGGTCTGTCATGGAATGGTGTTTTGTCAGTGTCCATGGAAGGAACTGACCAGTGGATAATTGCACGCATGAGGTTATCAATGAATTGTTTTGAAAAATTTGTGCAAGTTTTGTTTGTGAATGTGTCTATATAATAAAAAGAAAGTCATACATTGGCTTAAAGATATGAAGTTTATCTTCTCATGTTGAAAAACTTGCATTTTTCATATGAAATACATTACGGATCTGAGTGAAATACTTAAATAATATTGGCTGGCTTTGAGTGGTATATCAGATATATTCCATTCAGCTAGTATGATATTGAATGAGTTGAAGACAAGTTCAATATCATGCTAGTTGAATGGAATATATCTGATATACCATGAAAAAAGCCATTATTATTCTCCATCCATCATCTGTAGTCACTTATCCTGTTCTACAGGGTCGCAGGCAAGCTGGAGCCTATCCCAGCTGACTATGGGCAAGAGGTGGCATACACCCTGGACAAGCCACCAGGTTATCACAGGACTGACACAGAGACAAACAACTATTCACACTCACACCTACGGTCAATTTAGAGCCACCAATTAGCCTAACCTGCATGTCTTTGGACTGTGGGGGA
>JANZLB010000024.1:52740980-52754884 GCA_026167865.1 Notarius quadriscutis | reverse complement strand
TCTCCTGCACACACAAAATGTCCAACTTCCTTCTTTCCATCATACCTGCTAACTCTCTCACTCTGCCAGTCAATGTTCCCACATTCAGTGTTCCTACCTTCAATTCTAAGCTCCTTCCCTTCCATCTTTCATGCTCTCTCCTAACATGCCTCCCCCCCTCTATTTTTCCTTCTCCATTTTGGTGCAACAGAAGCATACTTTCCATTGGCACCCTGTTGACCAACAGTACTGGAGGTGGCCATTGTTAACCCGGGCCCCAACTGATCCAGTATGGTATTCTTTTCAATCCGCATGTTAGATTTGGCACAGTTTTATGCCAGATGCCCTTCCTGATGCAAACCTCTCCAATTTATCTGGGCTTTGGACTGGCACCAAGAATACGCTTATGTACACCCAGTGGCTGGATTGTGATCAAAAGATGAATACGCGACCAAATAGATCAGAATTTCAGCTTTCATTTCCTGATATTTACATCTAGATATGTTGCAACTTAGAAAATGGCCACTTTTGTTTAAACCCACTCATTTTTAAGTGATCAAACATGTTGGAACATATGACTGATCGATCTTTGTTGTTGCCCAGGTGTGTCCTATTAGATTTAATTGTTTAAGCAATCATAGCTTTGAATGCCTACTCTTGGGTTGAGCCCTGTGTTTTGTCTGTGAAGGCAGTCTTTGTTGTTAAAATAACATGAAGACCGGAGAGCTGTCTATGGGAGAACAGCAAGCCATTTTGAAGGTGAGAAAAGAGGAAATCAATCAGAGTGATAGCACATACTATGCAGAGCAAAAACAAAAGAATTGGCCTTGCTGTTCCAATACTTGTAGAGGGGAAAGTAACTTGCATTCTGTATCCTCCCTTCTAACCACAGGGGGCATGAGAATGACCTAGTTGATATATGTCACATGCATTATTTAGAACTGACCCACCTTAAAGCTCAGTGGAAAAGTGTTCAAAGATGACTGCTGTACCTACACCACTAGGAGGGGCACTTTTGTTTCAGACCCGAGCACATCACTGCAAAGCTCCTGGAGAGAAACACCTTTCAGTAATGCCTTTGGGGGCATTCCTTGTAGCATACTAGCTTTTCATGGTAGAGGTTGGACACCCTGCTCAGCAAGCCATGGGAGTGATCCACCACTCAGTTTCTCCACAGAAACTGCTTCATCTCAGATCCCACAGTTACCTCTCTCTATCTGTCTGATCACCACTTTGTTTCATTCCTCCTTCCTCTCCACCCCTCCCTTCCACTTCCTACCCCCACTGTTGCAGTCTGTTGTAACCTCCACACCCTCTCTTCCACCTCTCTTGCCTCCTCTGTCACCGCTTCCTTCTCCCGCTATAACTCTTCCTCCAATCTTCCCACTGAATCTGCTGCATCTTCTCTGTTCTCCTCATCACTTAATTCATTATCTTCTCTTGTTTCCAGACCAGCAAGAGCTTCCTCTCCTAGTCCCTGGATGTCTGAAACACTTTGTTCCAGCAGAAGCAGCCTGCGAGCAATGGAGAGGAAGTGGAGAAAATCCAGGGTTCCAGCTAACCTGTCTCACTACCAGTCCCTCCTAGCTGAATTAACAGCTTCACTCACATCAGCAAATTCTGACATTCCAAAATTCATAACTCCATCTCTAACCTTCATCAACTGTTCTCTGTTTTCTCTTCTCTCCACCAGCTGCACCTCAGTTCTCCACCACTGCAGAAGACTCTGCAGTCTCCTTTGAGGAAAAGATCATGGCCATCTATAACTCCTTCACCACCCCTGCCTCGCTTTCCCGTCCACACCCCACCCTCCCTGTGTCTTCCCTCTTACTCTCCTGTTTTTCTCCTCTTTCCACATCTGATGTCTTCCAGCTTCTGCTCTCTTAATGTCCTACCACCTGTGCCCTTGACCCTATCCCCTCATCTCTACTCCAGACTATCATTCCTGACACCTACCCATTTATCACCTCCCTTGTCAACTCCTCCTTGTCCTCTGGATACCTCCCTCCAGTTTAAACAGGCCTACATCACCCCTCTTTTTTTTTTTTTTTAAACACCCTTAACCCCTCTATCACCCAGAATTATTGCCTGGTTTCTCCCCCCCATCAAAGATGCTTAAACATACTATTGCTAACCAATGCTCCTCTTTTCTCTCTCAAAACAACCTCCTGGATTCTCACCAGTCTGGCTTCTGAGCTGAACACACAACCAAGACTGTGCTTCTCTCCATCAGTGAAGGAATCCATGCAGCATGTGTCACCTCCCTCTCCTCTGTCCTAATTCTCCTAGGCCGTTCTGTTGCATTTGACACCATTGCTCACACCATCCTCCTGTCATTCTATCAGCTCTGGGGAACTGTGGGACAGCCCTGGACTGATTCAAGTCCTACCTCTCTGGTTGCTCCTTCCAGGTTACCTTGTCTTGTACCGTATTGGCACCATGCACACTTACCACTAATGCCGGATGCCCTTCCTGATGCAACCCTCTACAATTTATCCAGGCTTGGGACCGGCACCAAGAGTACACTTATGCACTCCCAGTGGCTGGATTAGGACCTGTCCACTACTAACTGTTTTATTAACATTTTAAACCCTGGCCAATCTTCCCAAGATACTGTCTGGCAAAAGTATTCATCACCCTTGGTGTTTTCCTGTTTTGTCACATTATAAGCTGGAAGGAAAACTGATTTTTGGGGGGCTTAGCACCATGTGATTTACACAACATGCCTACCAATTTAAAGGTGCAAATTATTATTTTTTTTATTGTGACAAACAATATGAAAAAACAGAAACCTGGAGTGTACATAGGTATTCACCCCCTTTTGTATGAAACCCCTAAATAAGAGCTGGTCCAACTAATTAACTTCAGAAGTCACATAATTAGTTGAGTAAGATCCACTTGTAATCAAAGTGTTACATGATCTGTCACATGATGTCTGTATAAATCAACCTGTTCTGGAAGGATACAGACTCTGCAACTCTATTAAACAAGCAACATGAAAACCAAAGAGTACTCCAAATAGAGTTGTGTAGACAAAGTTTTGGAGAAGTATAGATCAGGGTTGGGTTCTAAAAAAAATCTCCTGAACTTTGAATATCCCATGGAACACCATTAAATCCATTCTAGCAAAATGGAAAGAATATGGCACCACTACAAATCTGATAAGAGAAGGCTGCCCACCAAAACTCACAGACCAGGCAAGGAGGGTATTAATCAGAGATCCAACAAAGACACCAAAGATAACATGGAACGAGCTGCAAAGATCCACAGCAGAGATGGGAGTATCTGTCCATAGGACCACTTCTAAACACATGGAAGAAGATTCTCTGGTCAAATGAGACTGAAATGGAAGTTTTTGGCCATCATAGGAAACACCATTTTTGGTGCAATCCCAACACTTCCCATGACCCTGAGAACACCATTCCGACAGTGAAGCATAATGATGGCAGCATCATGCTGTGGGGATGTTTTTCATCTGCAGGAACAGGAAAGTTGGTTAGGATTGATGGATGGCACTAAATGCAGGGCAATTCTGGAGGAAAATATTTTTGAGTCGGCCAGAGGTTTGAAACTGGGATGAAAGTTCACATTCCAGCATTCCTTTCCTCTGGTGACTACCACAGCATGAATACAGAATAAATAGTTAACTCTTTCTTTTCCTGTCTGGTTGTATTGTCTTAATCCACTGGTACATTGGTAGGCCTCCCAAGTCCATTAAGTCATATATGGCAATATCAACCACTCCAACATTCATAATGTAACTATACATTATACATGCTTTAATGTGTAGTCCTATTTCTTACAGAAAACACTTTGTGTCACCCTGGTGCACTCGAACACCCTCATTTCTGTAAATAACCCTGTTATCTTATGTGTAGTCTCTAATTTTTGTGTCCTCTTAAGAAATACATTTCTGAAATGTGACTTCTACATTATTGTAACTGTATTAACAAATATTCATCCAAATATGAACTCTTAAATTAACATTACCTGTGCTACTGTTTATGAACTCAACCGCTAGATTATTTCAGTCTCTACTTTCTTAGTGGTGTAATACTAGGTTCTCCTAGTTTATCATATGTCAGGATACATCTTGGTTGATGTGTTCTCATAGAATGTCTGACTCTCTCTGATTCATGATTGTTCTCTGAAGACACTGCATCTTTTTCAGACACTTGAGGTTCTGGTTCTTGGACTTCAGAATCTTGACCCTGGCTCATCCCCTGCTCCTGCTGTCTTGTGTCCCTCACCTGACCTCTATCTTGAATAGTGTCCTCCTCATCTTGTGGCTGGTTCCTTTCTTTCTGAATGAGTCTTTCAGCCTTAGTTCCTACCCTGAAAGGTTGTTTTGCTGTGGGTTTGACAACTGGAGTTTGCAGGTTACGGTGAGTATTTTGACTCGGTCCACATATCCACACAGCATATTCTTCCTCACTTGAACTTTCAGAGCCTTCACGGGGAATCTGAGCCTTTGTTGTCAGTTTTTGTGTGTTGTTCTTTCCTTTCTTCTTGTCTCTATTTTATTCTCTCAGGTGTTCGGGGCTCTGCTGATCAACAAGGTAAGGGCAAGGTAGCAGAAGATTTCTGTGTAGAGTTCTCTCTCTACCTTCTCCATCCAGAGGTTTCACAACATACACTGGACTGTTTGCTCCCCTTCTTTCCTTAACCACATGTACTTTGTTTTCCCAGTGTGCACGTATCTTTCCTGGTCCTCCTTTCTCTGATTGGTTCCTGACCAGTACATGATCTCCAGGTTCAAGAACAGAGCTCCGTACTCTCTGGTTGTAAGGTTTTTGTCCTCTTTCACCAGCTTTTCTCATGTTTTCCTGTGCAATGGTATAGGCTTCCTGCATTGACACTCTCCATTTCTCAGCATATCCAGCATGAGACTGTGGATTTGCTCCTTCTCTGGGGAACATCAGGTCAATAGATAATGTAAGCTCTCTCCTAAATAGCAGGAAAAAAGGTGAAAATCCTGTTGATTCATGGACAGTGGACTTATATGCATGCACCACTTTGTTCAAGTAGTCTTTCCAGTTAGGTTTTTGTGTCTCCTCCAGTGTCCAAAGCATACTTAACAGGGTTCTGTTAAATGCTCTGCTGGGTTAGACTGGGAATGATATGGCGTTGTCCTTGAGTGCAATATTCCACTGTAACTTTGCAGCTTCCTAAATAGCTCATTTTCAAATTAGCTTCCCTGGTCATGGTGGATTTTGGCTGGGAAGCCAAATCTTAAAATGAGGTTATCAAAGATTTTGCGTGCAGCTGTCTTGCTGGACTTACATGGTGTTGCATAAGCCTGTGCAAACTTTGTGAAATGGTCTACTATGACAAGGTTGTATTCCACACCACCCTTGCTTCTCTCCAGGTGTAGATAATCAATGGAGATAATTTCAAAAGGTGCTGATGTTATATTTTGCAGAGGTGTTCTTGTTTTTCCTGTTTGGCTTCTTGTGTTTCAAGCATTGGCACACTTTTGTCACATAATGTTCAATTTCCTCTCATTTTTGGCCAAAATAATCTCTCTCTGGCTAAAGGTGTCATCCTGTCAGCCAGAATGATGGCCCAGATGGCCCATTTCCTCATGTAGTTGCTGATAGATCAGTGACTTGAACTTTTCAGGTACCACAAGTTGGGTTCAGGAGATTGTCTTCTGCCACAGGATTCCATCCTTATCAAGATGAAGATGAGGCCACTCCCTCAGTAGGTGTTTCACTGCTGTTGGCTCTTTGTTTATCCTTGTATCTCAGGTGCTCATTCTGTTGTTTTAGTGTGATGACTGCTTAGCACCTCATCTTCTGTTTGAGCTGCCTGAATCTCTTCGACTGGTACTGGTTGGACTGTAGTTTCACATACAGTGTTCAACTCAGGTGGCATATCTTCATTGCATGTAATGGCTGATATCCAATCAGTGTTACCTGTGCTCTGGGCTTGCAGTCCTTTTCCAACTGCTGCAATGTCATCTGGTCTACACTTCTCTGTGCATTCTTTCATAATTTTGTCAATTTCTGCTGGTTGATGGGAGAGGAAGTCTGCATTTTGGTTGACATTTCCTGGTCTGGATTTCAAAGTGAAATGGAAATCTGTTAACTCTGAGACCCAGCGATGTCCCACAGCATTTAATTTGGCTGTCTTCATCACATACATCAGGGGATAATTATTGATGTATATTATAAAGTGAGGGGCATGAAAGAGATAATCATGGAATCGCTCAGTCACAGCCCACTTGAGAGTTAAGAATTCCAGCTTCCCTGAGTGGAGCCTGTAGTTCTTCTCTATTAGGGTGAGTGTTCATAATCTATAGCCTATCACTCTCAATACTCCTCCTTGATGCTGATATAAAATGGCCCCAAGACTTTCCTCAGAAACATCAATATGTAACACAAATAGCTTCTCAAGGTCAGGGTATGCCAATATTGGAGGATCTGACAGTGTGTCGACTAACCTGTCCAACACCTGCTAATGTTGAGCTGGCCACTCTACTGGCTGAGATGGGGGCAGTTGGGGTGAGCGACAGCTTCGACCCTTCTTTGTCTGTTTCTTTTCAGTTTTTGGGTGGCATAGCAGCTCATAGAGAGGCTTGGGAATCCTTGAGAAATCAGCGATGAATGACCTATAGTAGCCCAGGAAGCTAACCGGAGACCTCACCTCTCTAACCCTCTTAGGTCATGTTTTCTTCAGCGTTTGAACAGCCTCTACCTCTGTCGGGTTCATCCAATATCCCTCCTCTGAAATGACATGTCCCATGTAGCACACTTCTCTCTTAAAGAAGTCACTTTTTTTTGGTCTGAGTTTGATTCCACAGCTCTTTTGTTTTTGCAATACTTTCCTCATATTCTCCACATGGAGGTCAAAGTCCCTACTGAAGACCAAAACATCATCAAGGTAAGGCACACACCTCATCTCTCAGGTCTCCAAGGCAGCCCTCCATGTGTCTCTGAAAAGCAGCCAGAGCATTTGTCAGCCCAAAGGGCATCCTGAGCCACTCATATAAGCCCTAGTGTGTAATGCATGGCCCTCTTTGCTGAAAAAACCCTGATGGTATGCTTTACCTTGATCGAACAGTGTGAGCCATGAGTTTCCTCCAAGTTTCTCTAAGAGCTCCTGGATTCTTGGGATGGGGTGTCAATCAGGGTGTGTCTTTTCATTTAGCTGTCAATAATCAATGCAGAGTCTGATGGTCGAGGCTGTTTTCCTCACAATCACGATTGGTGATGAGTAAGTTGTTGTTGACTTCTGGATTCATCCTTTGCTGAGTATATCCTAGGTGGTTTTTTCACTTCCTCATATAGGTGATGGGGATGGCATTATACATCTTTGTCACTGGGATGTCATCCTTCAGACGAATTTTTATCTGTAGATCAGGTATGCATCCAGTGTCACAATCATCTCTAGCAAAGATCTCACTCTCTTCCCTCAGCATCTGTCTCATTTTCTGCTGCTGCTGCTCAGATGTTAAGTGGGAGAGGTCGATGGGTGGGTCCCAGAGTTGTTTCTCTTGTTTACTTTCATTACACTCTTTCACTGTTGTTGTCTGATACCTTTCCACCTGGTCATCATTTTGCAAATCCCCACTTTCATTTTGTGATTCCAGTGCTGTGGTGTCTTTCTCCTCAAGATGCTTTACAGCATACAGCCAGCCAAATACAATTCTGTTCTGTAGCCTGATATCATTGTCTGTGTTGTTTTCAATCACGACTGCGAGAGTGGCTTTATCTTCACTGGGTAACTGTACCAGCTGCTGCTTTACCTGTAGTCCAGCAGACCACAGCATGTCTTCATTTGGTTCTAGCATTGCATACTGTTTCTTTTAAGTTGTTCTTGTTGAGTTTCCCACAGACCACTTTTATGAGCTTATGTTTGGGAATGACAATATCCTGTCTTCCTAGTCTTGCAATCTGGCTCTCTGAGATGCCCTTCTGCATTTTCAGTACTGAATATACTGCTCTTGCCTATTTATGCCCAACATCCAGTGCTGAACCAAGACTGTGTACAAACTTACTTGTTACTGCTCTGTTGGTAGACATGTTGGTCTGGGCTAGTTATTCAATGGCCTTTAAACCTATTATTGGTTTTGCTAGTGGGCTGGTAGTAACCAGTAAAGGCACTAACAGTTCACTGTCCTTGTTAACTGGTAGACTAAACTCTACTCCGATCCAACTTTCATAGGGCTTTACAGTTCCATTTGCAGTGGATAGATCCAGTATATCATCATCCAGGAGCTCCTGCACTGGTCGAGTCTGTGCATCAGGTAAGTGTGTCTCTTTCCACTTTATATCCACAATGGACACTTGGGATCCTGAATCCTATAGGATTGTAGTCAGAATCCCTCCAAGATTGCACTGAACAAGACTCTTGTGTCTTACTAGCTTAGCTGTCCTCTCTTGCTTTCTTGAAAGTGGAGCTTGACTCATTAGTGCAGTACCATGGTTCAACTTGTCATTTGAGACCTCTATTTTACAAGTGCTGGTGGTGTTATCTTTTCTTTTTTGGCAGCCCATAGCCCAGTATTCACTACTACCACACTTGTAGCAGTGTGTGCATCTCCCCTCTGGATTTGACTTAACACAGATCATCTTCTCTGGTTTTGTTTAGAACTACCAGGGGCCTTTTGCTTAGCTTTGGCTGGTTTATCTTCCTCTCTCTTTGTTTTAGCTTGGCTGAGATTAGCAACATGAGTGGTGAGATTCTGGAGGGCTTCACATATTACTTTATTACCAGCATCAAGCTTCTCAAGTATTGGGTTGGGCTTAGGGGTGTGGCTTTCATTTTACTTTGATCCACTAACCTGCTCAACTTCACTGCTTTCCTCTTCTTGAACCATGGCCACTTTCAGTGCCTTTTGTTTTGTGACAGATGACAATTTACTATTATTTCTTTCTAGCTCCACACTGTAAGCGGTACTCATTTTCTCTAGCAATACTTCATCTGACATGGCTGGATCCTGCAGGTAAGGCTTGATATCTGCATGCACAGCATCATCGTAACCTGGTTAATAATGACTGCAGGAACTGAGTCTGTCTGAGTTCAGGGTTATATGTCAGTCCGTCTTTAGCTCGTTCAGATGCAAACTTTGTCTGAAATCCATGGTGCAGATTAGAAACTTGACAGGGGTTTCTTTTTGCTTTGGAACAGCATGGGTGGGTGAATGATATAGTTCTGTAGCATCTTTCTCTATGAAATGAGTCCTCAGGACTTGTCTTAAAGAGATAAGTGTGGGTTTCTGTCTGCTTTTCAAGTAGCTTTTTAGCTTGACCTCAGGTGCAATGGACTGGATGACCGCCTTTATAATTTTGCCCTCATCATAGCCTTTTTGTAGCCCATGTTCAATTTGTCTTTCCAGGCTGGTGAAATTTAGCTTGTCCTTTTGTCCAACTTCCCCAATTTGTCCAATTATTCTGAAATCTTTTCTGTGCATGGGATGCAAATTCACCTGACTTCTGGTTTGCACTGACTCACTCTCTCTCTGAGCCTGTTAAGCTGCTTGGTATCTGTGGTGATGAAGCTGGCTGACATGTAGTACCATTTTCTGCCAACAGGGGGTGTTCCATGATGGTCTCTGGCCACACACTCATCTCCCCTTCATGTGCTGATACATTATCTCCACCGGCGTCCTCAGTCTCTCCTTTTAAGTGGTCAAAAAAGTCATTAGTGGTTAAAAGCACTGACACTCCTGTTTGGCATGTGAAGAAGTGGAGAGAAGTGGTACTCCTATGGGCAAGCCTCAGTGGTAGCTTTGACTCTGCGATTATGCTGCCGAGTCCTCACCCATTCGCCCTGCTGTGAGGGCTCTAATGCCAGAGTTGGGGGATTGCTAACTCCACCTAGGGCATCCAGACTTTCCCCTGCAGAAATTACACTGCTCTCATTCTCACTAACCCTTTCTAGAATCTGGATGCACACCTCTAAAGCTGCAGTTTTCTCCATCAGAGAACTAACTAATCTGCACTCATCACAAATAAAGCAATCACTAATGATGGAGGAAAAATGACTAAACATCCTGCACTCAGTACACTGAACAAGCTGAAGGTGTGCCATGAAGAATGAATTTACATACCTTAATCAAAGATCTGTTGATATTAAAGCAGATCTGATGTGGATGGCCTCTACTTATGGTCTTTGCACAGGAGGAAAAAAAACTTCTGGTCTTGGCATTCTCTGACAAAATTTAAAATGCGGAAAAAGGGAAAGTGAAAGTGTAATAAAAAAAAAATACCATGTTGTCCATGAAATATTCAGTGCGTTTCTGGAACCACTCAGTGGCTAGCATTGCTTTGTACAATAAAAGTGCTTTAAGGTAAATCCTTTCATGTAAGTGTTGGCTACTTTTGAGATTCAGACTTCCACTATAGCTTTGTGTTGGTAATTATGAGAATATCTTTGCTTGTCATTCAGTTACTTATACAAAGCTGTACACTGGAACACTTGGCTGCAGTGTATACTCAACCTCTGGTCATTGACAACAACTTATATCCTACAATCTTCAGGAGAGACATATACCAACAAAGAGAATTTTATGAGCTTGGTTTGACAAACAGAATTTGTCAAACTGAGCTCATACAAGACTTTTTTAAAAGTACTTACAAATGCTGCTACAAAGATATTCATATCCACATATTTCAAAACCTTAAACTTGCACAACAGGATCTTCCCAAAGTTGGAGAAAGGCTCAAAAAGGGCCATGCGGTCAATTGACCTGTCAAGGTTCTTAATGAACAGGTTTCCAATGCTGGTCTTCCACATTAATGACTCCTTCTGAGACCAAATTATCTGCATGGACTGCCCTATAAGGAGTCCAAAATTGAATCAGCATCATTTCCAATCATCATACAGCTGAGGGGACAAATAAATAAATTACAGCTCTTTCATTTCTCAAAAAAACAAAACAAAAGCTACTGTCATTGGTTAATTAGCTTAATCTCAAAGAGAAAAGCCTATGAGAGAAATCAAACCATTAAGTCGTATTTATTCTCAGAAAATAACTTATGAAATATCTTTTTTTGCAACAAAGCCACGTCATAAGGCACAGAACTTGACCTTGTCCATGTAATAAAGCAGTAAAATAATACGTAAATTACACATGTAGCATTAAGTAGGCCATGAACTCCTAGAACCTTGATTTCAAAAAAGTTGGGACACTGTATAGAGCATAAATAAAAACAGAATTCAATGATTTGCAAAACTTTTTCAACATATATTCAACTGAATACAATACCAAGGCAATATATTTAAATTTCAAACTGATAAACTTTTGGGGATTTTTTTTTTGTGTAAATATACACCAATTCTGGATGTAATGCTTGCAACATGTTCCAAAAATGTTGGGACAGGAACAGCAGAAGACTGGGAAAGTTGTAGAATGCACAAAAAAAACAACAACCCTGTTTGGAACATTCTACAGGTAAACAGGTTAACTGGTAATTGGAAAGGCTCGGTTCTTCACAAGCAGGGATGGGGTGAGGTTTACTAGTTTGTGAAAAACTGCTTTGGCAAATAGTCCAACAGTTTAAGAACAATGAATCTTAACATACTGTACATTTGCAAGACATTTAGAAACTTCACTATTGGCAATCCATAATATCAAAAGACTCAGAGAATCCAGAGAAATCCCTGTGCATAAGCAGCAAGGCCGAAAACCAACACTGAACGTCGATGACCTTTGAGTCTTCAGGCAGCACTACTGTACATTAAAAACTGACTTGAGTATATAAAGGATATTACTATACAGGCCCAGGAACACTTCAGAAAGCCACTGTTGGTAAACAATTCATCAATACCATGCAAATCAAAAACCATATGTCAACAACATCCAGAAATACTGCCGAATTCTCTGGGCCTGAGCTCATCTGAGATGGACTGATGCAAAGTGGAAAAGTGTGCTGCTGTCTGATGAGTCCACATTTTGGATTGTTTTAGAAATCATGGATGTCTAGTCCTCCAGGCTAAAGAGGAAAAGGACCATCCAGATTGTTACCAGCAGAAAGTTCAAAAGCCAGCATCTGTAATGGTCTGGGGCTGTATTAGTTCCCATGACATGGGAAACTTGCACATCTGTGAAAGTACCATTAATACTGAAAGGTACATACAGGTTTTGGAACATATGCTGCCATCCAGATAATGTCTTTTTCAAGGACGTCCCTGGCTATTCCACTGAGACAATGCCAAGCCACATCCTGCATATGTTACAATAGCATTACTTCATAGTACAGCCCCTCATCCATCCTGATGCCCTACTTCTGGCTGAGGTTCTCATCGCTTCACTGCTGTGGAGGATGGCCCTATATGGATAGCCTAAAGATATACTTAGAAGATAGCTCTGGACACTTAATACAAACAGTTTAAATACGATGGCTTAGGACTCCAGCCACCTTGGCATATCACTACAGTAACGTGGCTAGGGAACATTACAATAGTGGTTTCCCGTTGTATTCTACTGGATTATTATAGAGGTTTTCTCCTCTTAACCATTCACGTTCACACCTATGGACAACTTAGAGCCACTAATTAGCCTAACCTGCATGTCTTTGGACTGTGGGGGAAACCGGAGCACCCAGAGGAAACCCATGCAGCCACAGGGAGAACATGCAAACTCCTCACAGAAAGGCCCCCATCAGCCACTGGGCTCAAACCCTGAACCTTCTTGCTGTGAGGTGACGGTGTTAACCACTTACACCACTGTACCGCCTGACTTAGGACTACAAATGACATAATAAACTTTAGGACTGCAGTTTCCATGAACAGTTTTGCACTCAAGTCTCCATCAATGAAGAGTTGATAACTTGCAAAAAAAAAAAAAACAACTTCATGTCAAAACTATAGTAAAGTTCCTGGTTACACAATTGCACTTTCTGACCATATAGGACACAGTTATAGAACCAAGTTATTTATAATCATGCTATCTGTTATCACCTAAATGAGGACGGATTCCTTTCTGAGTCTGGTTCCTCTCAAGGTTTCTACTTGTCTCAGAGAGTTTTCCTTCCTACTGTTGTCTCAGGCTTGCTCATTAGGGATAAATGCATTACTTCATACATTTAAATTCTGTGTATTATTGTAAATCTGCTTTGCAGCTTTACAAAATATACAAATACACTGACTTGACTAGTATGAGTGTGGGTGCTAAACTGGCCTGCCTGCCTCCCATTGAAAATGTGTGGTGCTTTATGAAGCATAAAATATAACAAAGGAGGCACCGGACTTTTGAGCAACTGAAATCATATATCAAGGAAGAGCGGGTAAGAATTTCATATTCAAAACTTTAATAATAAGTCTCGTCAGTTCCCAAATGCTTATTAAGTGTTTTTAAGAGAAAAGGCAATGTAACACATTTGTAAACTTGTCCCTGTCCCATCTTTTGTGGAACATGTTGCAGGCATCATATTCAGAATGAGTGTATATTTACATACATACATACATACATACATACATACATACATACATACATACATAAAATAAATAAATTAGTTATCAGTTTGAACCTTAAATATCTTGCTTTTGTATTGTATTCAATTGGATATAGATTGAAAAGGGATTTGCAAATCATTGCAATCTGTTTTTATTTATATTTTACCTAGTGTCCCAGGTTTTTGGGGAATTGGGGTTCTATTAAAATGCAGATACAGTGAATGGAAAGTTCTGTTCTCCTGTGTTCTGTCTGGTTTGTATTACTGTCAGCTTGATGGTGAAAATTGATAAAAGCATAGTGTAAGCAATAGCACTGAAAATCTGAGTTTGGAACAGCCTCCAATCATGGCTGCTCTGGACTACAACTCCAAAGCAGCACAGTGCCCTTCATCTCCGGAATACTCGAAAGTGCACCTGTTTCCCATTTCCCTGTAATTACTTCCCTATACAGTGGTGCTTGAAAGTTTGTGAACCCTTTAGAATTTTCTATATTTCCGCATAAATATGACCTAAAACATCAT
>JANZLB010000024.1:52389160-52400416 GCA_026167865.1 Notarius quadriscutis | reverse complement strand
CTTCCCAGAAGAGTTGAAGCTGTTCTAGCTGCAAAGGGTGGACCGACGTCATATTGAACCCTATGGATTAGGAATGGAATGTCACTTAAGCTCATATGTGAGTCAAGGCAGGTGAGCGAATACTTTTGGCAATATAGTGTACTTCTCATGTTCCTTTTTCCTGATGTTATTGTCACTTGGTATTGCCACATCTATCACTACAGCCTTGTTTTCTTGTTTGTCCACCACTAGCACGTCTGGTTGGTTAGCCAGTCCCACAGGATCTTAGCTTGGTCATTCTCAACCACCTTCGGAGGTGCGTCCCACTTTGACCTTGGGACTTCCAGTCCGTACTCGGCCCAGATGTTTCTGTACGCTATGCCAGCCACTTGGTGATGGCGTTCTGTACGTTCTTCCTGCTAGCATCTTACACCCTGCTGTTATGTGCTGGATTGTCTCGGGGGCATCTTTGCACAATCTGCACCTGGGGTCCTGCCTTGTGGGGTAAACCCTGGCCTCTATCAAGCTTGTGCTTAGGGCCTGTTCCTGTGCAGCTATGATTAATGCCTCTGTGCAGTCTTCCAGTCCAGGTTTATCCAGCCACTGGTAGGATTTTTCAATATCAGCCACTTCTTCTATTTGCCAGTGGTACATCCCATGCAGTGGTTTGTCTTTCCATGATGGTTCCGCTTGCACTTCCTTCCCAGATTTCTGCTGTTTGAGGTATTCACTAAGCACTTCGTTTGGGGCCATCTCCCTGATGTACTCATGGATCTTTGTTGTTTCATCCTGGATAGTGGCTCTGATGCTCACTTGTCCTCGGCCTCCTTCATTCCTCTTAGTGTACAGCCTCAGGATGCTGGACTTGGAGTGAAACCTTCTGTGCATTGTCAGGGGTTTTCTTGTCCTTATGTCAGTGGTGTTGGTGGCCTCCATCTCCTCCTTTCGCCAGCTTATTATGCCAGCAGGGTATCTGATGACTGGCAGGATGTAGGTGTTGATGGCCTCGACCTTGTTCTTTCCATTCAGCTGACTTCTCAGGACTTGCCTTACCCTCCATAGGTATTTGGCTGTTGCTGCTTTCCTAGTGGCCTCTTCATGGTTGCCATTTGCCTGCGGGATTCCAAGGTACTTGTAGCTGTCTTCCATATCTCCTAATATGCCATCTGGTAGCACCAACCCCTCAGTTTTGACTGCTTTCCCTCTCCTTGTGACCATCCGGGCACACTTATCTAGTCCTAATGACATTTTGTTGTTGTTGCTGTAGATCCTGGTAGCGTGGATGAAGTTTATCTCTGAGTGGTGAATGTATACTTCATGAGTGAGTGCAGCAAACTAGTGAAATAGTTTCCAACATGAGAAGATAAACTTCATACCTTTGTGACACCGTGTAATGTTCTTTATATTATATGGACCTATGCACAAAAAAAACCCTGCTAGTTCATCCAAAAATTTTTTTTTTTTTTTAATTTTTAACCAGTTTGCCATGTTGACAATGTGCATCTAGTCAGCAGGAAAACATTGGGAGCGACATCAGAGTGAAATTTGTCACTCAGATCCGCAATGTATTTCATATGAAAAATGCGAGTTTTTCAACACAAGAAGATAAACTTCATACCTTCAAGCCAGTGTGTGATTTTCTTTTTATCATACAGACACATTCACAAACAAAATGTTCACAAATTTATCAAAACAATTCATTAATTTCCTCATGAGTGACATACTGAAAAATGTGTCACTTGATGTCCTGGATGTAGTTAATATGAAAAATAAGAGTGGCATATTTCCCAATAAAACACTTGTGTCCATATATTTAAATTCACTATAAATATTTGGTGATGCATTGTGGCTTGGTAAATGCCCCTCTATCCTTCAGAAAACCCAGGTCACCACAGGAAGAACATGCACAGAAACTCCATACAGACAGTAAATCGAGTTGAGGATTGAACTGGGGACTCTGGAGCTGTCAGGCTGAATCACTCTTTGCTGTGCAACCATACTGTCTTTTGAGAAACATGTTGGAACATTTTGTTGTTAATCCAAACTTGTAACACACATCTTTAACTTGTAAGCATTTTTAAACATGCTATTTCTTAAGGCTTTGAAGAGTGAATTCCACAAGCAAAGCATTTAGTTTTGGAGTTATCATCAGTATGGAGGTGGTCACCATCAATTACAATAAGGTAGAAACAATTTAAAATCATCCTAATCCCATAGTATTAAGGTGTTATTTGATTGCTGGGGTTTGCAAATTTCTATATGTATTAAATTAGATGATTTAGCAGCATTGCAGTTCCATTAACTTCCTCGTGGAAAGGAGGTGCTCATATCCTTACATGAAATGGATAACTGCACCCTCAAAAGGGCCTTCACTGCCACATTCTTAAACACCTAGATCCAAAACTTCTCTTTATTGTTGAAATGGATGACTCTGAAACAGGGGTATGCTATATTATCCCACTGATAGGGAGAATATTTAAAGAATGCTAAACAACTAATCTCTTGTTCTTATTTTTAACTGCTTTAAATACTGAGCATGTCTCACAACTGAAATCTATACAGTACATTTATCCTGCATAATGAAAGCCATTCACTCAGACACTGATAAAGTGATTAGTCTGACCACTCAGAACTGACCTATGTGTGAGAATTGTTTTGCTAAACAAAAGCTATTTGCTACCATGTCAAATGGTCAAACTCATTACTTGGGCCTATGCTCTCTCTCTCTCTCTCTCTCTCTCTCTCTCTCTCTCTTTTAAACACCTAGATGAGACCAGGACCTACCAATTCTAAGCACATATATACCATATACTAATGGGACAGTATGACCAGGAACGTTAATCGTTATGTGTCCTCCTTTCATTTCTTGCTGTTCTATGGTGATTTGTGTGCAAGCTAAAACCCTGAAAACTCTCCCTCTTGGGAAACTCCACCCTCTACCCTCCATCCTGCCATAGGATTATATGTTTTTATAAGTTACCTTACCATACAAAAAGTATACCTGAGTTACTAAATGCTGAAAACATACATTTAATACTGTGTGTGCAATCACATTATGCAAACACACCTTCTCACTGCCAGCCAAGTCCACAAGATAGAGTTTTCCACAGAGTTTCTGCTCTGTTTCCACATGCTCCTGCTTGATGTTGATCAGGAATATGCTGTGGCTGCGAGAACTATGTTCATTCATGTCTAAAAAAACATAAGAGCGAGGAAGAAAAAAATACAAATTAGACAAAATCTGTTAGAAAGAAATGAAGAAGAAGGATGCATATTTATTGCATATTTCAACAGCCAATGTATGTAAGTGTTATATGCACTTCTCCACTACGAGAGCCCCGTAACATGTCACAGTGGATTGTTTAAACACTTATGTGAATATCAACTCTACCACTCTATCCATATAAGGATAAAATTACCTTCATCAGAAAACATACTCATTTTATTCATATTTTTGTCAACTGGTTGTTATTCATTTTAGTCTGGATTTAGTTGCCAAAAACTACCAATTTTTAACCTTTTTCACTGTATATTTTACAATATATTCTTTTCAACATTTCAACATGCAAATGCAATAATTTCACTCACCTAACTACCAGGGGTGGTGATAATAACGTATAACCACAATGCCATGAGAAACTGATTAACTAGAAAGTTGTTTGAAGATTTTGGGTTTGAATTGATGATTGTGATTGATGGCAATATGACCATGGACAAAAATCCTATGTTCAACCACAAGGTAATCTCAAAATCATCTGGCCAGAAACATAGGCAATGCAGGATTATTGTCTGAGCATCCAGTTGTTCAACATTTTTGCTGCACTAATCGCTAGTCTTCAGAAACACCCATGTCAAATTGGCATCTTATATACGTTTGCAAGCAGGGGCTTTCGTGAACTTCAGCACAAGGGGAAGATCACATGCCAGGCTCTTAAGGAAGAGGTATATAGCATATATGGGGAATGCTGGCTACCAGCCCCTTGAGAAAAATGAATATTTGGGGAATCTGACACTGTACTAGATCCAGTCTACAAGGTACAACCCATTCATGGAACAGAATCCACCTACATGACTATACAAGAATCATAAACTAGGGCCTCTTGCATTCATGAGTATTTCCTGGATTGCTCAGTTGCGGTCCTCAGTTGGCAATTCATACAGAGGGCCAAACCCACAGATACAGATGACTTATCTGAGAGTGCCCATTCTCTGTGTCTAATCGGGGCATTAGATCTGCTCATGGAGAAAGGAGCAGGGAAACCATGATCTTGGGACAATTCCTAATGTGAAAAGAATCAGATGAAGGTAGAGAAAAAAAATATAGTAGATAGTAGGTGGTAGAGTGTAGGAATCGTTGAAGGTGGGTGGAGCACAGAAGCACGGCAGGCCAGAACTGAGTTCTCAAACTCCTTTTATTTTAGCTTTTCAGCTTTTTATTCTACACTCTCCCAGTCACATGTGCACACACACAAGCATTCTGGTTGGGGAGAGAGCTCCCTTCCTCTGCTCTCCCTCTCCTCTTATAGGGCGTGATCACTGGGGAAGACACACAAACACAGGTTAATTCCCGTCAGGTGCAGTGATTCTGCCACTTACCTTCCCTGACTCTGCCCTCCATTCACAGACCGACACTTGACCACGCCCCCACTGCCACAATTAACCCACTAGAAAGGAATAGAATACATGTTTTCATTCCATGGAAAAAGTGTCATGTATGTATAATAAGTTCCGATATTTCACTCCAATTACATCACTCCCAGTGTTTTCCCACTGACTAGACGCGCATTGTCAAAATGGTGAACCAGTTCAAAATTAAAATTATTTTGGTTAACTTGCATATTTTTTGTGTGTGCATGTGGATGTGTCCATATAATATAAAAAGCATTACACAGTGGTGTGAAGATATGAAGTTTCTCTTGTGTTGAAAATATTTTCACTCGTTTGCTTCGCTCACTAGTGATATATACATTCACCACTTGAAGATAAACTTCATATCTTTGTGCAACTGTGTAATATCCTCTATATACACACTGAATTCATATACAGTATATATTTGTTCATGCTATCATCACATTTGTAGATACAATACATACACTGAATATTCAGATAGCGTCTGTCCTGGAATGAGGAAGTCATTTATAAAAGAGATCACTTCAAAAATTGCACAAATGTAGGAAACATTTTCATCACTCAACTAACACCCAAGTGTGTGGGTTGCAATTTACAATTTACAGTAAATGGTGTGGCAGTCTATTTGTTACAGTTCTGGGGGTGTTCCCACATTGCTTAGTCAGTAGGAGATTGTTTTCCAAATGATAGGCTTTTGCCTAAGGGTGGACTGTATGAGCAATCCAAATGGAGAATTTTATTGACATAGTGGAGCTGCGGTTTCTGTAGCAAGCCACACTCAGTGTATTTATGACTCTGCATCATATGCTTTTTGGCCACTGACTGACCTGAGACACTTTAATCAGTTTTCCCCATATTCCTGGAAAATGATCTTGGCCCTTTTCCTCACACCTTACATGACATTTTATCATCAACCAAAGTACTTCTGTGCTGGCCTAATGATTCAGCCTTACTTCTGCTTCCTCTATGTGAAGTTCCCATAATGAATACTGTGGTTTCTTCTCGTCCTCTCTGCTCCTGATGAGTTCAGTTTTCATACTGTACAGTACTTTTAAAAGAACCCTTAGGTCTTGTATGTAATCAGGAACAGGACAGACAATATCTGATTATCCTTTGTGTCACTGTAGTTTACTAATTGTAGCGGTTGGGTTGTTTTGGTAGTGAGGAAATATGCCAGTAATAGAGAATGTTAAAAATACATATACAAGAGAAATAAAATAGAAAACATAATTAAAAGGGCCAAGCATTGTAAGAATATTTAGGCATGACATTCAATACCCAGTGCTTCAGAAAACAAGATAAAGTTGAAAGAACACTCAAGTCTGCACAATACATTTTGTGCAGATGCAACATTCAGTTAATTAAGTTACGTGAATATATTAAGATGGTGCACCAAAGCCTCACACTGTCAACAGAGCGCTATAAAGCTGTCAGCTTTCCTAATTAGGACAAGTTAAACTTGCTAGTTATTTGATGATAATTGGACATATTGTAGCATTGGAGTGAATACACAGTACATCAACAGTGAAACAGCAACATGACATTAATTTGGATCAGTCAAGCCTGTAGCAACTTATTTTGCATTATGTCCAAAGCAGAATGCATAAACTGTGGAGATTTTAGATAGGTATGTCAAATTTGTTTGCACACTTCTTCACACATAGGCACAATTTAGAGTTGCTAATTCACCTACCTGTTATTTTTGGGAAGTGAGAGGAAACCAGTGAATTCAGAGGAAAACAGTAACCTGAGGTCAGGATCAAACTGATGACCCAGGAGCTGTGAACTGCTCTAACCATTCCACCCACTAGCCTCTAGTGTATCAAGTGTAGATACTGAGCATATAAATTTTACAGAATATTCCAACTGATGAAAAGAAGCGCATATGCCAGGAATTATCTGTGTATATTATAAGTGTGCATTAACTTTGAGGATATGAGAATTTTCAAGGAATAGTTTGGCCAAAAATGAAATGTACACATTCTTTTATTTGTGCTAATACTCAAATAGTCACATGGGTGGTGTATTTAATAAAAAAAAATTATATTAATTTATTCTTGTTCACAATTTTTATGCTACTATATTTCAAATCTACAAGTGCACTGGACTCTCACATTATAAGGCTGGAGTGAAACTTTTATATTGCCCCCCTGAAATGTTACAAAGTCTGAACACACAGTCTAAATACATTGTGTTTAGTTCATTAGCCAAACTCTAACTAGCAAATTTATCAAGTCAAAACAGTGCTCAGCAAATCAGAAAATACATTTTGATTGAGTTATTCTCAGCCCACTCAGAAATTCATGGATATGCAGTGTGTTGACATTAACTGGTGCATAAGGGACATTAGCAAACATGCAAAGTAAATACAGACATCTTGGTGACAGTTCATTTACTGTTTTTCTTACATTTGCAACAAGCATTAGTCATCAAGTTTTTTTTCCCCTCTCTCTCTCTCTCTCTCTCTCCAAACACATCTCAAAGCAAATAAAGCACAACAGATACATTACAAGTATAAAACCTACAAACACACCTCAAACTCAGCAAGCAATTTTTTCCACTTTTAACAAGAAAAGATTGTTAATCAGAGCGCAATGAGAAAAAAAAACACTAAAATGCAAATTTAGTCTATTCCTTTCTTTCTTTAGTTTCTTTTTTTGTGTTATATTTTTTCAGTAAAGTTTTCCCCTTGGTTGATAGAAGTAATTATTTAAAAAAAAAAAAGCAATTACAAACAATCTTACATTAATTGTGCAAGGTACATGACAGAAACAAAGACAAAAATTCTAACTGTAACAGAAAAAAACTTGTTCATAATCTTTCAACCTCTTCTGTATAGCTACATAATAGTAAATATTGCAAGGAGGAAATTGACTCCATTTTGCTTGGTTATAGTATTACATTGCCTACTTTCATTCTCCCATAAAAATTTGCATTCACTTAGAGAATGATCTGCTGCTTTCACTCACATGCAAATGATTCTTTAAACACGGTACCTGATCCACCAGCAAGCAGCGCACGTGATTTTGGAATTTTCTACCCAAAAAAGTATAGAACAGAGGGTTGATACAGAAGTATAAATTGGCAATGCTGTGAGTGATATACTGTGGATAGACAAGACTGTAGTCACAAGGGTCTCCATTATCATTTTCTTTTATAACTAATATGACATTGTATGGGGACCAGCACATGAAAAATAGAACCACAATTACAAAAATCAGTTTCAAAAGCCTTTGTTTGCTTCTCATTCGAATTGATAGGACCCTCAAGCCGATCCTGATGTAGCAGTACAAGACGACAATAAGGGGGAAGATGAAAAAAAGAGCAACCTGGGAATAAGTGCCTATTATCTTATGGTCACCTTTGTCAGTACAAGTTAACCCCTGAACAATGTCTTGTGCAATATCATGATTGAGGAAGGTCTCCAGACTAGTCAGGCCACAAACAAGCCACACAACAGTGGCTGAAATATAAGCATAGCAGCTCTGCCTCCACTTTGCAGAAGCAACAGCATGCACCACGGCCAGGTAACGATCAAAAGTCATAAGAGTGAGGAAGAGCACAGAACTGTAGAAGCCAAGGTGGTAGGTGCTATTCATCAACTTGCATCCCAATTGGCCAAATGACCACTCCGAGCTATGGTACACAGCTTGGAATGGGAGGCCAAGGGTAAAAATCAGATCGGAAACCACCAGGTTGATGAGGAATATATTAGTGACCGTGTTGAGCTTTTCAAACTTGAACAGGATATATAGTACCAGTCCATTGCCCAGCACACTGATAATGAATATGACAATGTAGAATGGTGGCAATAAATGTGTACTAAAATTTGTTATGTTCGTCAAGTCACACGGTGGAACATAAGTCATTGAAGAGTTTTCATCTTCGTAGTCAAACATGGTTGATGTGTCAAACTTGTCCATATTGCATGCAACCTGTTATGAAAAGCAAGCAAATATCTAAAAATATGTAATGTAAAGTAATAATAATCATAACAACAGCAAATCAGTTTAGAGATTTAAAAAAAAAAATGCTTACCAAAGAGGGATGTTCAGACTGATGAGTTGCCTTTTGTACACAAAACAAGACTGGTTTTAGCCACAGGACTAGACTGACTAGAGGTTAGTATAGAGCTAACTAGAGTTATGCTGCATATAGATGTGTGTGTGTGTGTGTGTGTGTGTGTGTGTGTGTGTGTGTGTTAGTTATAATGAGTCATTCCATGCATCATCTTCTGCTTCCTCAAAAATGTCTATGTTTTTTCTAAAGTTTGCTTATATACACAGTAATTTATTTGACCAATCCTCAAATCTGACAAGACATACATAACAGGACAAAAAAAAAATTAACCAACTTCATTATTGCAAGAACTTTTAACACAAAGTACAACTGGGTGATGTCAGAAAATGAATACAGATTTTGACTAGAACATTTATCTAACATTTATGCCTATTCCCTTAGAAAAAAAAGGGTTCTTCAAGGCTTCTTTGGAGTTAAAGGGTTCCAAGGGTACCAAAAGGTTCCATTTGAAACCAAAAAGGAAGCTCTCTGTGAAAAACCTTTTAAAACCTTTATGGTTTCCCCTGAGAAATAAAAACTAAAGAACCCTTTTAAGTACTAGATGGAACTTTTTTTCCTAAGAGTTTATGATCTGTTAAAAAAAAGCAAAAAGCCATGTATTTGTTCTTCAGTCATTGCTTCAAGGGAATAAAATACATTAAATAAATTACATTTGTCAAAACTGGATTACATTGCAAATAAGGCTATGGTATGATTTTTACACTCCTTAAATGAATAATGAAGACATTTAAACATCACTTGAATACACGTCATTATTTTTATAAAAGGATTAAATACTCTTAGTATAATGCATATCTTTCTATCTTGTATAATGTACTGCATGTTCACATGGAGGTAGCTTCTTCTGGGCAGTGCAAGTGCATACCAGAGTTCAAATATTTATCTTTTAACAAGTCAAAGTGTATGGATTTTACTGAACTGCATTACAATTTAAGGACCCTTTAAGTACAGCAATGATCCATATCAGTCAGAACAAAAGGCCACTGAATATGCTCTGCTCTGAATGCCTCTGTATCCCACTGTTTTTACAGTATCACTGCATGTATAAGGCCATTCATCAAGAATTGTTTTCAGTCCTTTATAATTGTTCTCCTGAATGCCATTGAGTAAAGAACTGATCCTGTGCAGTGCACTGAGATGCTTTTCATATATAGTCTTCATGTGTGCATGTGTGTGCGCGTGTGTGGACGCATGCTTGTGTCAGAAGTTCGGGCCTTTGCTATAGTGTTCTTCCCTGAGGTTGTAGGCCGGATAGCAGATGGACATATCACACACTCCAGCTGGCCCTGGGGCACCTCGCTTGCCTGGAAGTCCTGGAGAGCCAGATTTGCCCGGTGTTCCAGGAGGACCAGGTAATCCAATTCCATCAGTGCCATGCAGGCCCGGGATCCCTGTTGTTGAAAGAACCAAATTGAACAGGGCTAGATAAACTAACATAATTTTGTTGAGTATGCTTATATTTCTTTGTTGTTGTTTTAGTTTTAGGGGTGTCCAAGTCCAATCCTGGTGATCAGCCATATTTCAACTCTAATTTAACATGACCTGGTGTAAGGATCTAGGATGTAAAATGGTGTTGCAAGCTAATTTCAAAATAATATTTCATAATGTGGTGAATCATGTGTTATTCATCACTGACATACTATACGAGTAGATTAATCTCTCAGTCGCAAGTGCATACATTCAGAGAGAATTCAGGGCTGCATCGCAAACCACATAAGTAGTATGCCTGAAGAGTACACCAATGGTGTATTGGCAAACTATTTAGTATGGCATCGTGCAGTTTTGGATGGGACTCCAGTGTCTGCGTCTCTGAAGATATCATTAAATTCTGCCATTTCCTCAGTCTTATAGAAACACCGAAATTAAAAAATAAATATATTGTGCACTTTAATGTGACTTTTGCAGTTACTGTGTACAAGATGAAACAGCAAAAACTCTCAGTATCTCCACTATAATCTCACAGCATCTGTGTTTAGTTTGCATTGATCTGCATGGGTTATGGCTCCACACATCTATGAAGATAATAGACCACTAAGTCTAGTTAACTAGCTAAAATAAAGAAAATGTCAGAGTGCAGGCACGTACAGATATAAACACAGAGGAGAACAGGGAAGCAGGCTGTCAACAAAGCCAAAATGATAGACTAGAATCGAGGTCGGGAAACAAGCAAGGGTTGGTTGATCAGCAAACAATGTAAAGGAGAAGAGACAAAGAGCGTAAACGAAGGAAGGCTAGCAAAGGTCAGAAACTAGAGCAGCAGATAGAGAAATGCAAGGCTTAGTATGAACTGGGTGGAATCAGAATCATACTTCACGTTGGAGTGGAGCGTGAGAGTGGTTTACATACAGTAGTGCTTGAAAGTTTATGAACCCTTTTGAATTTTCTGCATGTCTGCATAAATATGACCTAAAACATCATCAGATTTTCACACAAGTCCTAAAAGTAGATAATGAGAAACCAGTTAAACAAATAAGAAAAAAATTATATTTGGTCATTTATTTATTGAGGAAAATGATCCAATATTACATATCTGTGAGTAGCAAAAGTATGTGAACCTCTAGGATTAGC
>JANZLB010000024.1:52309649-52323560 GCA_026167865.1 Notarius quadriscutis | reverse complement strand
CAAACTCCACACAGAAAGGCCCCTGTCAGCCACTGGGCTCGAACCCAGGACCTTCTTGCTGTGAGGCAACAGTGCTACCACTACACCACCATGCCACTCAGGAGCTGAAACCGTTTAGTGTCATAAAATATAAAGAAAATAAAAAGGGGACAAATATTTTTCACATCAATGTAGAATGTATTCTTTTCTCTTTCACTGGAAAATGCTACAGGTGCGTCCTCTATTCTTTCTTCACTTTTCATTGTCTTCTGCCAATGGTTGCGATACAACAACACACAAGCAGATTTTTGTGTGGCACAGAGGCTATTACATTAGAACAAGCTATTACATTACCTCTCCATGCTGCTCATCAAATCCCAAGTGCATGAAAACCATAACTTTTAAGGAGAGGGAACAAAGACTATTAGAGAGCACTCGCATGTACTGTGGAAGAAATAACCATGCGCAAGCCTGTCCTGAACACCCCACTGCTGCAGGGAATTTGAGTGTGAGGACTGTCCTCCAGGTGGCATAGTGGTGTAGTAGTTATCACTGTCACCTCACAGCAAGGAGGTTCTGGGTTTGAGCCCAGTGGCTGATGGGGGCCTTTCTGGGTGGAGTTTGCATGTTCTCCCTGTCTCTGCGTGGGTTTCCTCCGGGTGCTCCTGTTTCCCCCACAGTCCAGAGACATGCAGTTAGGTTAACTGGCTACTTTAAATTGCCCATAGGTGTGAATGTGTGAGTAAGGAACTGGCCACCCTACTGACCCCAAGTCACCCAAACATGGTTCACCTCAAGCCTGGATTGGGTTTGGCATGATGACGACAATTGTGCTCCAATCAGCATCAGCCACTTAGAAAACTTCCTCATCAAAGGGGTGGCCAAGAATCTTGGCCAAGAAAACTACCAAGATTTAGTCAATATATTTTGTAAGAACAAGATTGACCAACTACCACTGTGTAGATCATGGGACCATGCCATAAAACAACTCCAAAAAATATTCATTCATTTTCATTAATCAGTTTGATCCAGTCCTAAGATCTATCCCATCCTGGGAAAACTGGGCACAGGATGAAAATTCACCCTGGATGGAAAGCCAGTCCACTGCAACATAAAAATATGTCTACACAGATACATTGACAAGACCTTGGCTAAGTGGTGGGCAAAGAGCATACAAAGATTACCAGGGAGCAATTTTCATCCCTGCAAAATACTGTTACTGAATTCTATTCCCATTAGGAGCACTACAAGGGCAAGGGGCTCACATCTTCACCAGAGTCAACCTGTGGAGTGTGTAGAATCAAATCAAGGGAGGAGGATAAATGGTAGACGCTCTTCATCACCACTAGGGGGTGATGTGAGTACTTGGTCATGAGTTATGGGTGTTGCGAACACTCTCTTGGCTTGTCAGGGCTTTGTTGATGAAGTACTCAGAGATATGATTGATAAAGATGTCGTTCACATTGACAATGTTCCTCTTGAGGTTTCTTCCTCATGTCGTCTGAGGGAGTTTTTCCTTGCCACTGTCACCACAGGCTTTCTCATAGGGGATAGATTAGGGACAAAATTAGTTCATGTTTAAAGTCTTTAAATTTCTGTAAAGCTGCTTTGCAACAATGTCTATTGTTAAAAGCGCTATAAAAATAAACTTGATTTGACTTGAATTGGGGTCTGAACCTTCCCCTGATAAATTTGGTTTAATCCAAGTTTTTTTCTAAAGTAAAGATTTAAAATGTAACAAAAATAACTTATAGTAAGGATCTCATGTTCATGAAACTGCATGCAGATTTGTCAGTAAACCTACTGAGAAGGAACAAACTACAAACATGGACACTCTGGACTACAGCTCCCAAAACACACAGTGCTCTCTGTCTCCAGCCTACTGAATCTCAGCTGGCTCTTATTTCCTTAATGACCTGTTCCTCTATTTAAGCTCCCCTAACAAACACACCATTGTGAAGTATTGTCCTGCTAGTTCAGTTCATATCAAGCCTTGTATCTTTTCTGACTGCCTCTTATATCGCTGACCCTTTGCTATTTCCTCTGCGGTTTCGCTCTTTGTTTTTCCTATGTTATGTTGTTTGTTGATCGCCCGACCCTTGCTAGTTTACCAACACCGATTCCAGTCCCTCGGCTTGGCTTTGTTGACATTCTGCAATCTGTCCTCCTCCGCGCATACATCTGTAAATGCCTGCATTCTAATAGGATACTTCGCCCACATGGATGTAGCAGAGGGCACAAAACAGACTGCTCTTAACGTGCAGGGGCATTTGCTGGGAGAACATCAACAGATGCTCGCCGATCTCAACATTTGGATGGCACAGCTGGCAACTGTGATGTCGCAGGCCCTCCTAGCACACCCCAAGTCTCCTCCTAACCCGTCATTGCAACTCCCCACTCCGGAGAAGTTCGCTGGAGATGCCATTGCAGGTAAAGGTTTTTTACTGCAATGTTCTATGTATTTCACCACCATGCCAAACTTATCTGATGAGCATAAAATTGCTAAGTTTCTGTCTTTTCTCACTGGCAAAGCGCTCCGCTGGGCTACTGCCATTTGGAACAAGGGTGGTGAGCAAACAAGTCGTTCAAACAATTCCTATCTCTATTCAAGAGAGTGTTTGACCACGAACCAGAGGGGATAGAGGTAGGAGAGAGCCTACTCGCCAGCTCTCAAGGTTCTCAAAGTGTTGCTGAATATGCCCTGAACTTCAGGATGCTAGCAGCCGCTCGTGGATGGAATGACCCAGCTCTGAAAGCAGTCTTTCGCCAAGGTTTACATCCTGAAATCATAAGCGAACTGGCCTGTAGAGATGAGAACCTCACCTCACTCTATACTCCCTCATAGACCTAGCTATTCGTCTTGACCAACTGTTAAAACACCGACCCTCTATCCACGATTGTACCAGGCCTGTTCAGCCATCGGAGGACAGCTCACCTATGGAGGTCTCACACATTAGGTTAACCCATGCTGAGTGCGCTAGATGATGAAAGGAGGGGTTATGCTTCTATTGCAGGAGCCCCGAACATAACATCCATCACTGTCCGATCCAACCAGCCCATGATTCCTCAGCAGAGAAACCAGTAAGCTCTACAAGTCCGGTGAGAGAGTTCAACTCAAAGTCCTTCAAGATACCAGTTTTGCTAAAGGTGGCATCCTCCACTTACGTCCTATCTGCTTTTGTTGATTCAGGGGCAGAGGGGAACTTTCAGTAGTACCATCGTGCAGAAGCTCAACCTGCCTATCACCCCTCTGCACAGTGCACTCAGCATTAGGATCATCAATGGAGGACCCATAGGCAACGGGCTGGTCACTTCATGTACCCAACCAGTACAGATTCAAGTAGGAGCATTGCACAAGGAACTCCTCTCACTGTACGTAACGACAACCGTTGATCATGATATTATTCTTGGATATCCCTGGCTACAACTTCACGACCCTCTTATTTCATGGCAAAGTAAAGAAATCCTTCAATGGTCACCCACATGTTTCCAGAGCTGTCTCTCTTGTCCCCAGGTCATAGTATCTTCCACCTCTGTGGAAAGTCCTCAACCTGACTCCATGGACAACATTCCTGACTGTTATCAGGACCTTTCAGAAGTCTTCAGTAAGGGGAAGGCCTGCAGGCTACCACCACACAGGCCTGTGGTGCTGTGCTATTGACTTAGAACAGCCCTGTGCTATTGACTTACTGCCAGGTTTGTCTCCACCATGAGGTTGTATTTATCCCCTATCCCAAAAGGAACATGCTGCCATGGAGGAGTATATTCAGGAGGCCCTCAAACAGGGATATATCTGGCCTTCCAAGTCACTCGCATCTGCTGGTTTCTTTTTTGTGGAGAAACAAGGGGGCAGACTAAGGCCCTGCATCGATTGCAGAGGTTTAAACCAGGTCACCATCAAGAATCTTTATCCTCTCCCTCTGGTCCCAGCAGCTCTGGAACAACTCTGATCCACAAAGATCTTTTTCAAGCTTGATCTGCGCAGTGCTTACAATCTGATCAGGATAAAGAAGGGTGATGAATGGAAAACAGCTTTCAACACTTCCACTGGACACTTCGAATACCAGGTCATGCCTTATGGCCTTTCTTTGGCACCCAGCATGTTCCAATGCTTCATTAACGACGTGATACAGGACATGCTGGGCTTATATTGACGATATCCTGATATACTCCTCAGATGTCCAGAGTAACCAGGAACACGTTAGAGCAGTTTTCAAGTGACTACTAGAAAAAAACCTCTACGTGAAGGCTGAGAAATGTGAGTTTCATCAAAGTAGGATCTCCTTCCTCGGCTATATTATCAGCGCTGAAGGAGTGAGCATGGACTCCTCTAAAGTCTCAGCTGTATCGTCCTGGCCGACACCCAAATCTATAAAGGATCTTCACTGATTCATGGGCTTTGCAAACTTTTACCGCCGGTTCATTCGAAGTTTCAGCACTCTGGCAGCCCTTCCAACCACCTTGCTGAAGAAGGGTCCCAAACGCCTACAGTGGAACCCAGTAGCAGAGGAAGCCTTTAATCGGCTTAAGCTGGCCTTCACTTCTGCACCCATACTCCAGCACCCTGACCCTACAAAGCCATTCATCATAGAAGTAGATGTGTCTGACACTAGAGTAGGGACCATCCTGTCCCAACATTTTGGGGAAAAACAGAAGCTACACCCAGTAGCCTTCTTTTCTAAGAAACTAACTTCAGCAGAAAGGAATTATGACGTGGGGAACAGAGAACTGCTTACTATTAAACTAGCCCTTGAAGAGTGGTGGCATTGGTTAGAGGGAGCCACTCACCCCTTCGTACTCCTCACAGATCATAAGAACCTAGAATATCTCAGGAAAGCCAAAAGGTTGAATCCACGTCAGACCAGGTGGGCATTATTCTTCACCTGATTTGACTTCACAATTTCATTCCATCCAGGTTCCAAGAATACCAAGGCAGATGCTCTATCCAGGGCGTTCAGTCCATCCCACCATGATTCAGTTTCTTATCCTATCATCCAATCACAGTGTTTCGTACAATCCATCACCTGGGAACTGGATAAGGAAATAAGCAAGTCACAGCCTCAAACTCTGCCCATTCATCTCCCACCTGGCCTTCTCTACATACCCAAGCATCTTCGCAGCAGATTCATCACCTGGGCACATGCATCTTCTGCCAGTGGACATCCAAATAGCCAACGCATGCACCAGATGTTAAGGAACAGGTACTGGTGGGAGAATATGCTTTCAGAAATCAACCAGTTCATTGTCTCCTGCTCCAAATGCGCTCAAGCAAAGGTTCCGAGAACCTCCACCCACCCAGCAAACTATGCCCTCTACCAATTCCCCAAAGACCTTGGTCACACCTAGCAATTGATTATCACAGATCTCCCTCCCTCTCAAGGCAACACCACAATAATGGTAACCATCGACCGATTTTCTAAAGCATTGAAACTCATTCCGTTGCCAGGCATTCCCACAGCCTCTCAGACCATGGAGCTGTTTCAGCAGGTCTTCAGGTACTATGGTATCCCTGAAGATATACAGTAGTTAGTGACCAGGGACCCCAATTCACTTAATGTTTTTGGACAAGCTTCATGGAGAGGTTGGGAGTATCTGTTAGCCTCACATCCACCTATTACCCTCAGTCCAACGGCCAAGTAAAGAGAGCAAACCAAGAGATTGGGTGTTTTTTAAGGATCTATTGCATGCGCAACCAGGGGGACTGGTTGGGTCAAGTCCAGGGACATCCTTGACCCCCTTCTTAAGCCTTGTATCTTTTCTAACTGCCTCTTATATTTCTGACCCTTTGCTATTTCCTCCACATTTTCGCTCTTTGTCTTTCCTACGTTACGTTGTTCGCCGATCACCCAACCCTCGCTAGTTTACCGACACTGATTCCAGTCCCTCGGCTTGGCCTTGTTGACATTTCTGCAATCTGTTCTCCTCTGTGCATACATCTGTAAGTGCCTGATTCTAACAAGATTACTGTTATATTGTAATTACATTTCATTCAGGCCCCACCAATTTAAACACAATTCTCTGCATGTTTTGTCTTTTAAATTAAGGCAATTAAAACTTGGCAATCATGGCCATCAGTAATTTGTTATCAGGGTGTTGCACATTGTCCTAAAAAAGCTGCTGTGAACTGATTTGGTCACACATTAACAACATGAGGTTCTTCCACTGATGTGTGGAAATTTTCATTTAGACCTCACTAATATTGATTCCTTTAAGCATGTAGTGTGTGTGTGTGTGTGTGTGTGTGTGTGTGTGTGTGTGTGTGTGTGTGTGGACAGTACACACTCACTGGTCATTTTATTAGGTACACCCATACACCTGCTGTTTTATGCAGTTATCTAATCAGCCAATCCCTTGACAGCAACACAATGCATAAAATCATGCAGATACAAATCAAGAGCTTCAGCTGATGTTCATTTCAAAAATTGTGATCTCTGTGATTTTTCTCTGTGGTATGGGTGTTTGGTGCTAGATGAACTGGTTTGAGTATTTCAGAAACTGCTGATCTCCTGGGGTTTTCACACACAACAGTCCTGTAGAGTTTGCACAGAATGGTGTGAAAAACAAAAAAAACACTGAGTGAGCGACAGTTCTGTGGGTGGAAACGTCCTGTTAAGAGAGGTCAGAGGAAAATGGCCAGATTGGTTTGAACTGCACACACACGTGCAACTCTGCTGGTTCTCTCTCTCTCTCTCTCTCTCTCTGCTTACCGGCTTCTCTGCCATCATACAACAAACACAGTGGATTTCCAGTGATTAAACACATCACATGTGACCTGTGGTCAATCATCTCCCCCCCCGCTGCCACACACAACAACTAGGCCAAGCTTAGAACACTTACCCGAGACAATATGTAGAGCATTGAATAAGCACAAAAGTCCTGGGACAAATGGGATTCCACCAGAATTACTTCAACATTTCTGGGATATTCTAGTGTCAGTCTTCCAGCATCATCAGTAAAGAAGGGTTATTTTGAAAAATGTGTGAACACTTATCTGATCTCTTTAATACCAAAGAAGGATAATGATGATGATACCCAAAATTAGAGGCCTATTTCCCTTGTCAGTTCAGATCTTGAAGTGTAAGCTAAAGCCTTAACCATACATAATTCTTAGATACAGAAAAGGTGTTGGTGGAGTGGTTAGCACTGTTGCCTCACAGCAAGAAGGTTCTGGGTTTGAGCCCAGTGGCAGACAGGGGCCTTTCTGTGTGGAGTTTGTATGTTCTCCCCATGTCTGTGTGGGTCTCCTCCAGGTGCTCCAGGTTCCCCCACAGTCCAAAGACACGCGTTAGGTTAACTGGCTACTTTAAATTGTCCATGGGTGTGAATGGTTGAGAGGAGAAAATCTCTCTAATAATCCAGTAGAAGGCAATGGGAAACCACTACTGTAATTCTTCCCCAGAAACTTTGATGGCTGAAGCAGTCAGAGTGGGCCTGCCATCCAGCAGAACACTAAAGATGATACAGAAAAATGCTGTATTCTACAAGGTCACAACTTGTATTTCTCAACTTCTAACCAGGAAGATGTTAAATAATCTAAACTTGAAATTCCTATTCAGAATCGTGGGTAGTCTTTGTAACTCAGAGTTCCTTCCCAGTTTTGTCAGTTCATTTGTATGGTTGGTTTGCTTTGTTGGCTGTTTGTTGAGTACTGGTACTTCAACAGAATATTACATTAAGTATTATTCTGTCACATGTTCGGTTGGCACTAGAACTTCAGCACTTCTTGTACCTGACTTTTCCACTTGTTGTACATTGCTCTGGATAAGAGCGTCTGCTAAATGCCATGTAATATATTGTAAAGTAAAATTAGTATCTGACTCCTGCTACTGACTGTGTGTAAATTTATGAATAAAAAGACTAAATAATGTAAACCTTGATCAACTGGCTTTCATCAATTTTTTATTACAATCTGCAATGAGTTACTACATTTTTATACACCTTGTTAAGTTCAAATCACTTATTACAAATACACACACTAAATATTTTTTAGTTTCATATAGGTCTAACTGGCATTAATGAAATATTACACACATGCACATACACGCGAACATGTGGATGGCCCCATAAGGACAGTCGAAAGTCACTTTTGAAAGATGGCTCTGGACACTTACAGTTTTGCTATTATGGCTGAGGACTACAACTGACCAGGCCTATAATACTTGAGTCCAGGACTCAGACTCGAGTCCGACTCGTGCCCTAATTTTAAGGATTCGTGACTTGACCTTGAGCACCAGTGACTCGGACTCATACATTAACCGCATCTGGACTCGTAAATTGGAGACAAGGACTCGGATATTTTCTTAATTTTTTTTGTAACATGCCATAATAATTTGGCACAAGATATTTATAATCTACATTAATTTTGGTATTAATTTTTGAAAGCGTTTTGTACTAATTTTTGCAAGAGTGTAACACCTGCACGACTTGGCGTGTGTATCAGACAGACTCTCAGGTGTGCTCCAGATAGCATGCCCGCCAAGTGGACGTGCTGTCTGTTGTGTGAATGTCCAAATACTTATGCACCTGACCACACACACGCACACACACAAACTTGTACTTTGACATAATGCATTCCCAAGCCCCTTAACCATCACAACGAACCCTTACCCTAACTTAAACGTTGGCTCCATTCATGACACGAATTTAATTCATTCCCTCATTTTAAATGTACCCATGATTTAACTAAAACGTGTCATGATCAGTAGTTAAGCACTATGAGAGCTCATGCATATTGTACAATGGCAGTCGCTTCACTACAGATGTGTTGTGAATTCTGGATCCTGTGAAAAATGTTCAGCTGTTTCAGTGTTGTCCCCCCTAAGTTCATACAGGCCAAATGAAACAAGGCTGTGTTTTAGATAAACATACCTTCTGACTGTTTACCACAGTTCATCTTTCACACTTGTCAGTAGCCATGTGTGCTAGCTCAGACCTAAACAAATGGAAACTCCGTTGCATTGATGCATGATCACAGAGGCAGGTCCTGAAACATAGTTACCGACGTCCTTACGGATATGCAATCTTTGTTTGCAACAATAAAGGGTTATCGCAGAACTGAAATTATTATTATTTTTTTTAATGGGTACCCGGCATTATTCAAATTTGGAACCAAGCTTCAGTTCCCAACCCTATCAAATAATCCAAGTTTTTTCAACATGTTCTTTTTGATGTAATGAATATGTTCTGTGTGATGTATTCAAATGATTCAGTTTAGTAAAAAAAAAAAACAGAACGTCAAGGACGTAGTAGCTCATCTAGCCTGCCATCAAAACAACCATGACTACCAAAACATCAAACACAACTGAAAAGTGACAATGTGAGAGAGGACCAACCTCTATGACAAATTGTTTAAAACAGGAAAAATCAACAAATTTTGTTCCCCAAGGGAATATTTACCCAAAACATTGATCAGAACTGGAATCAGATGAGAAATGAAAGAGATAAAATTCTAGTAAGAGGCCTGGAAAATTTGTTAATCTGGCCTAATTACTAACTCGTAAGCAAAAAATTTGACAAAACGACCAAGTTTTGTGCGGAATGAGGAGTTCTTTCAAACAAAACAATCGGTACAAAAATCCATGGAGAATTGATGGAGGAGATATGATTTAACTGAATTGTGGACGATGGATGGATGCCACGCCATGGCAATAGCTCACTGGCCTTATTGCCAGATGAGCTAATAATTTGGCACAGCATTCTGTATGATGTCAGTGTATGCATTAATAGTATACTGCTGACAATTTAAGCAGCTCCAATTTAAAATTCACAGATTCATGATATTGGGGAAAAATAACAACTTCAAATGCTTGTCTTACAAAAATGACATCACCCCCTGGAAATTATACCTTATAAAACTAGACATGTTAAATAGTTTATTGTCTAAATTGTATTTTAATATGAGACTGGGAACATGTTCTATTTAGCCAGTAAAATCTGCCACTTACACAAATGCGTTCCTGGTAAGTTACTGTTACTTCGAAGGAAGTGACGTCATATGCGCAATGCTTGAAAGTTCATGGCATTTCTGGCTTCGTCCGCTTTGCAAATTGTAGCATGTTTTTACTGATTTTTTTTTTTTAAATTCCACAACAAAACCTCCTAAGAGGTGCGCCATTCAAAGCTGTTCAAGTGTAGCCCATAAAAAATGTGGAATTTTGATCCATTATCACCCAAAGTCGGCAGGACACTTATGGAATGAATGGGTTCGATTTGTATGGACAAACAGAGGCAACATCAAACCGACAGGGCTGTTTGGTGTCTGCTCCATAAATTTTTAAAATGATAAATTTGTAAGGCAAATTCACACAGCGTGATTTCAGTGATGTCTGGTATGTGGAGCAGTTCTTATGATCTGGAAACAAAAGTCAGAAGCGCCATCCCAAAGAGCTCCCCACACAGTTCATGTCAAGCTTGTGTTTAGCCTGTTGCTTGACTTTATTAGTTGTCCTTTGTCTTTTACGATTTTCACTGATAGCAGTTCTGAAGTTTTATACAATAATAACAATAAATAGGCACTTTCACTTTTAGTGCTGGAGCTGGCAGGCACGGGTGGCGTGTTGTGCCATATGCATTGTGCGCAGTGAGCACGCAACAGCCAGGAATTTGTTAGGATTCACCTCCAAAACTAAGTTACTCATAAAACTACCAACCTTTTCTGGTTCTAAGAGCACCAATTAGGACCATGTAGACCCTTTCTATTTTGTGCTACAACGTTAAGTAGAGGTATGATCTGGCAGTGGGGTCAGTGCGCAATCACTTATTTATTTTATTATAATTCTGATGCTGTAGTTGAAGGAGAGGGTGGAAAGGCTGTTTCTGTTTGTGTCTGATGCAGTATTTGAAGAAGGAGGATCTCTATCACAGAGGGATTTTAAACTAAGCTTGCAATGGCCTTTTCCTTTGTGCCAATTCCGTGTGCACCTTAAAATTTCAAACAGGTTCAATTCACCTTAAAATCAGCTCTCTGTAAAGGGACACTGCAAGGTGATCCTAGGTTTTGGAATTTTGAAAAAAAATTATTTTATGGTTGCAGAGATTTTGGTAAAAAATAAATAGCGGTAATTGCACACTGAACAACACACACACACACACACACACACCTTTAACATTGTAGCACAAAATAGAAAGGATGTATATGGTCCCAGTTGGTACTGTTAGAACCAGAAAAGGTTGTAGTTTTATGAGCAACTTGGTTTTGGATGTGAATCCTAACAAATTCCTGGCAGTTGCGTACTCGCGATGCACAATGCATATGGCACAACGCACCACCTGCTCCTGCCAGCTCCAGTACTGAAAATAAGTGCCTAATTACTGCCATTATTTAGCCTCATGCCTACCAAGTGAGGTTATAAAGATGACAATTACAGAGACACTGCTTTATCATAACTGCGAAAGTTGAACACCAAATCAGTAAAAAAAAAAAAAAGTAAAAAAAAAAAAAGAAAAAAAAGAAAAGAAAAAAAGCAGACTATAATTTATACCATGTATTAACTTCCTGGATTCCAGAAAACCACTGGAGCAGTTGTTGCTCTTCTTCTTCACGAGCGACTTGGCTTGCGTATTCGTCTTTCTCCATGGCTATAGGTTCTAAATTGTCTTCAGACAATCAAGCAAAGATTGAGGATGAATTTGAAGAGCTTTCATGTCTTTTTCAAAAGAATCAGTATCAAGAACGCATGCCATTGCAGAGAATAGCATAGAGTCTGTGTGGACACAAAAGAATGCAGTGGCGTATATGACGTCACACATGCAGCACCGCTGACCTATAAATTGGTGCGATCTAATAATGGTGGTCAAGCTTTTAGTGATTTTTGGAATAGCATTCAGATGAAAAAAAATTTTTTTTCAAACCAATTTTTTTTAAATCAATGAACTTTACAACCTATGTGAGCATATCACACACAGAAAACCCAGGATTTTATGATGTAATTTTCGTTAGACTAGCACTTTAAGTTAAGCTCTTAATTAATAAATAAATCAAATAAATAAATGAATTAAAAAATTAAAAAACAAACAAACAAAAAACACTGACCTCCTGAATGTGTTCAGCGATCAGACACCCAGTCACCTTCTTATCATTTGAAATGAAGAGGAAGGTTTTGGTCTGGGAAGGGACCTTAGTCTCCACTTGCTGGAATCCCAGGTCATTGTCCACCATTTCTCTTATCTCCTCCACCTCAAAGCAGACCCCAAAAAAAAACAACAACAAACACACACTAATAAATTCTACTGATTTACTTGCACTAAAGCCAGTGAATAAAACTTATAAAAAAAAAACTTAAGTGAAGAAAAAAAAAAAAATTGTTTTTAATTAGGTTCCTCTTTGTTTACTTTTAGGACACGTGTGAAAACCTGATGTTTTAGGTCATATTTATGCTAAAATATCGAAAATTCTAAAGGAGTTCACAAACTTTCAAGCACCACTTTTACCCTTTTTTGACCAACAGGGTATGGGTTCTTGAACCGGTTCCATTCAGGATTCTTTGAACCTTGGTGCCAGCTAGCAAACCAACCCACATTTTCACTAGTTTTGAGCAGAAACGTTATAATCAAGGATGCATCATGAACAGGGGGCATTGCATAATTCGCAACGGGAGAAAACAGTTGCAGCAAGATGATGGTGCACATTGATTACATGCAAGCTTTTGTTCTGCTACTGCAGATATTTGTTTCCGGATCATTTTTTCCTCAAGATGTATCCTTTTTCATTCCGTTCTCCTTTACCACACTCTGCTTCCTCTCCAAACTAATGCCACTCCCATTCATGTAATCACTGTTCATGCTGGAAAAAACAGCTATATTTTGGTTCAAGCTGTGAACCAACTTTTTAGGTTCCGAATCAATTTATTTTCAAAATGCTCTGAACGGTTCAAAATTTGGATTTGGTGCACGAACAAGAACGGAACCAGTTCCCTGTTGGTCAAAGGTATGCATGTGGCAATGATAGCACTTTAAATTAGAAGACTAATTTGAGTCAGCAGTACCTTTTTCAGTGCATATTTAGGGTCATCTGGGAGAACAAGTATAATCTTGCCATCTGGGTATTCCCCTAAAATCCTCTCCTTTTTCCAACCCTGTAAAACATTCAAAATAAGCAGATGTTAGATAGGTAGTCCATCAGTGTCTTATATTCCACTTCTGAAAATTATGTGAAATATTTTAACTAGAATTAGAAAAAAAAAAAAAAACAGAACTGTTGTCATATCCAGTCAGGTAAGCCAAAAAGCGCACCACATATCTGACAGCACTGATGAACTGGTTGTGGAAGAGCAGGTGTTGGGTCTCATCCTCAGTGGTGGAAGGAGAATACAGCATCCCACACACACTACAAGTCGTGGCTCCAAATGCATTCTGGTTCTTGTCCTTGATTACACCATACATATTGTAATCAGACATGAACTTCAATTAATACTGTGCATAACTTGAGACAGAAATCCTGAACAAGTGAATATTTTGTGTACAGTCCAAGTTTACTAGTAATGTCCTAAGATATAACATGAACTGACTTCATCAAAGTATTACTGATTCAGATAATATTTGCATATTACATTTCAATAACAAGAGTGCTCCCCCACTGGCAACTATGCCATAACTCTGGTAAATTGCGAATGAATTGAATGAAATTGCAATATGCGCATTACCGACATATAACAAATTCCTCCAAAAAGTGAGAGAGGAGTTGATTTCAGAAGGTGAGTACCCTTCCCAGGACGGATGGACATCACCATGACATAATCCCCCTTCGAGGATTTCGGCCAGTGGGGATAAAAATTGTGAGGGAAGTTGATTTCAGAAAGCAAGCACACCTTGCTGAAATTGCCAAAGTACAAGTTTGTTAATAATCGAGGGCATAATGCTGGTAAAATTTGCCCAAATTAAATGAAATTTCAATATGCATATAACTGTCATATAACAAAGCCTTTTGCCAAGTTT
>JANZLB010000024.1:50618272-50630357 GCA_026167865.1 Notarius quadriscutis | reverse complement strand
AATATTTTTGTCTCATTTGTTTAACTGGGTTCTCTTTATCTACTTTTAGGACTTGTGTGAAAATCTGATGTTGTTTTCGGTCATATTTATGCAGAAATATAGAAAATTCTAAAGGGTTCACAAACTTTCAAGCACCACTGTAAAATCAACACCACTAGGTTCCTGACTTGCAACCAACTTCTTTACTAGTATTCATGAGGAATAGCTACCTGGCTAGACAATCAGTGACTGTGAGTTGGCCTAGTGGTTAGCGTGTCTGCCTCTTGACTGGGAGATCACAAGATCTACTTGTGGTCAGATCATACCAAAGATCATGATAAAAATGGTACCCACTGCTGTCTGGCAAGGCATGCTGCGATACAGATGTGAGTGGGGAAGTCAAACTCTTGTGGTTACCAGAGGACCAGCCCCCCGCTGTAACCCTAGCTGTATAGGTGAGAGGCTGAAGGCTACTGAAATGGAGATCGGTGCCGCACCCACACACCTTAAGGAGTTGGTTAGTACTGGGACAGGAGACTGTCTGGGAAGACCAGACTCTGGTGTGAGAGGAACTTTGACTTGACTAGATAACCAGTGTAATGTAGATCCTATCACTTAAATTAACATGAAAACTTTATAGATCAGTTTTCCTCTGTCCATTTTCATCAGATCAATTTATTTTTCCATCCAGGCCAGAAAACACTGGTCACTAGTTAAAGGCCATCTTTATTTTGATTGACATTTCTATTATTGAAATGCCTACTGTTTGATCTATGTAAAAGAGGGAAAAAACAGGAAAAAAACCCTCCTCAGTGTTATAAAAGAAAAATGAAACAATGTAAAATAAGAAATGTCCCAAAGACTAGATTTTGAATTTGATCCAGCTTTAAAATTATTCATACCAGTCAGCTATTCCAAGTCAGATGATTTGGACATGTACAGAGCAGAGATTCAGGGTATTTTGGGAAAAGAATGCTGGAGATGGAGTTGCCAGGTTGAAAGAAAAGAGGAAGACCAAACATGAGAATGATGGATGTGGTGAAGGAGGATACGAGGATGGTTGGTGTGACAGAAGAAGAGACAGAGAACAGGAAGAGATGGAGGGACATTATCCACTGTGGCGACCCCTGACAGGAACAGCCAAAAGAAAAAGAGGAGGAAGACGAAGAGGAAGAAGTCAGCTGTTCCAACCTGAAAGCACATGACCTAAATGGCCTTCACCCCATACAGACTCCCATCTTGTGACCCCTGGGTCAGAGGAGACTTTTGCTTTGTGTGTCGAAAATCAGTTTGTTAAGAAGGAATGACAGCTATCTAGAAATAGCATTTTCATTTCCTTAAGTGATGTTTACCATGCCAGGTCATTGCCACCAACCAAACACCATACAAGGGAATAAGTAAACTCTTTATAATCCAGTTGGCTCTTTTTATTGGCCATTCTTATTCATGGGCCAATGCTCTACGGATCATTGCAAAGATAAATATCTTATTTGATGATTCAACTTTGAGTGGCACAGTGGTATAGTGGTTAGCACTGTCGCCTCACAGCAAGAAGGTTCTGGGTTTGAGCCCAGTGGTTGACAGGGGCCTTTCTGTGTGGAGTTTGCATGTTCTCCCTGTGTCTACGTGGGTTTCCTCCGGGTGCTCCAGTTTCCCCCAAAGACATGCAGGTGAAGTTAATTGGTGGCTCTAAATAAACCGGAGGTGTGAATGGTTGTTTGTCTCTGTATCAGCCCTGTGATGATCTGGAGACTTGTCCAGGGTGTACCCTGCCTCTTGTCCATAGTTAGCTGGGATAGGCTCCAGCTTGCCTGCGACCCTGCACAGGATAAGTGGTTACGGATAATAGATGACTCAACTTTGTTATCGAAAGTATATGACTTCTGTTTTCATAAAATACCTCCTGGGGTGGCACAGTGGTTAACACAGTCACCTCATAGTAAAGAGGTTCTGGATTTGAACCTGCCAGTCAGCCAGGGCATCATGATCCATACAATCCATAAGGCATCACATTATCATCAGAATGAGGCCATACCTGTATCTACATAGTTCACGTGCTGTATGACTCTCAGCTATCCATTCCGGGGGGGTCAGTGCATGCATATTACAATCAAATCATCTCAGATCACTTGGCCTTGAGCTGTGTTCCTATAGATGGAAAGCAATGGAATTCAAAATCATAGAGGTAACACACTATTTAAAGGCCATTCTTAAAATAGTGATTAGAGTGTGAGAATTTAGTTTCCAGCATTGTCCAGTATCTAGTGTCTGATACTGCATTTCACCATGAGGTTATGATATTGGTGGAATCATTGTCTGTCTGTCTGTCTGCTGCCATCCTCATATTTAAGGGTCAGCGATCCAGGAAGCCATCAACTAGTTTTCCATGAATTCTCTTGGGTGATAATGGTACACCAGAGGGACCCAAACCTTCATTTGGTGGCAGGTACACATACACACCTACGGGCAATTTAGAGTAGCCAATTGAACTATTATGCATGTCTTTGGACTATGGGGAGGAAACCGGCGCACCCAGAGGTAGAACATGCAAACTCGACAAAGAAAGGCCCCTCGTCAGAGGTTCAAACCCTAAACTTTCTCACTGTGAGGTGATGGTGGTAACCACTGCGCTGCCCATTGGAATTAGTACCAGTGGAAAACTTGACCTAATACCTGGTCTGGATGATTTGAAATGTAGATAACCATGAACTTGATAATATTATGAAACTGATGGATATTATCATAACAATGTTGACTCAGTATTGAGTTTAAAGACAATAATATCCACCCTGAACAACTTGTGTATCAGTATTTATCATTCGTGTGTGTGGTTTTATATTACATTACAGGCATTTAACAGATGCTCTTATCCTGAGCAACATACCCAGAGTTGGGGCTAGGTGCCTTGCTCAAGGGCACTTCAGCCATTCCTACTGGTCCAGGGACTCAAACCGGTGACCTTTTGAGCCCAAAAGCTGCTTCTCTAATCATTAGGTCATGATGTCCCCTTATAGGCTGCAAAATATTTATTTTAGGATCAAATTCTGTGTTTTGGTTTATAAGTTTTCATCGACATGTGGGTTTGTTTTTACTTTGGTTAACAGTTTCCAATATTACTACATTACAGCCAGTGCTTGTCTGTCCAGCTTTCTCACCTCATCTTTACGCTCTGTTCAAAAAGTTCCAAAGTTTTAACCTTCATGGTAATACCACTGTGAGCACCATTGTGCTTTTCATGTCATGGAATGTTAGCTGTACAACTGTACACCTGTAGTAACTATACAACTGCATTGTACAGCTGCATTACATTCTGGACCTTTCAGTCCAACGTTTGCTTGTCTGTCTCCTTAATGTCTACATTGGATTTCTCATTAATATGACATTGAATGTCCCTGGAAACTGGTGAAATGAGAAAAGAAGCTCTTGTGCTTTTGTGTTCAGGAGCCAACAGCAAAACCTGATCATTATCCCTTATGGTTAAGATTGTTGAAAACGTTTCTTCTATTAAACACCACTGGAACTGCACTAGGAATGTCCCCCTGTGATGATGATGATGGCTTCCCACGGTTCATGTTCAGCATGCTTTAGCTCTTAAAGGGCTGTAGGCACTTCACTGAGAAACTAAAGGCTAAAATAGTCAAACGGGTGCCACTCTGCACTCAACTCGAAGGAGTTTCTGGAAGGCCATCGACGCCCTTTAGATGGATCTTGTATTTAATTCCATCAGGGTGTCCAGTCACCCTTCTCAACATACTCTGAGGAGTCTGTGGAGGGGGAAGGTCTAGTTGCTGACTACCCGATCCTGCAGCAGGTAGTACTGGAATACAGGATAACAGGAGCAGGTGCCCTGACCTGACCTGACTTCCCATGGCAATTATGAGAATACAGCATCAGCCAACACATTAGAGCCAGAATCGCGAAATACATTATAAATATTTCAATATTGATAGATTTAATGTGTTTCAGGGTGGAGTTTTTCATTTATGGCTCTCGGACTGCTGATTAGAGGGATGAGTGTTCAAATCCCATGTGTCTTTTTATTTATTTTTATTTAATTTTTTTTTCCAATTTTACAGTTCGTTGTATGAGTGACTTTATTGGGAAGTTGTGACCTAATGATTAGGGAAGCAGCTTTGGGACCAAAAGGTCACCAATTTGAGTCCCTGGACCAGCAGGAATGGCTGAAGTGCCCCTGAGCAAGGCACCTAACCCCCAACTGCTCTGGGTATATTGTACATCACTCTGTATGAAAGCGTCTGCTAAATGCCTGTAATATAATGTAACAGAAGGCTATTTATTTTCTTCAATCTATAAGTTTTCATCCATTTAGTCTCTACTAATGATGCACATTTATCCATGCTGTGTTTAGGATAAGGCCTTGTGTGTTCATTTGTGTTTGGGCTCCTTTTTTGTTTCTTTGCTGTTATCTCCAGGAAAAGAGTTCTAGAAAGTGGATACTCTCCAGTAGCTTATAGTCATGCCAGGGGAAGTGAAGGATTACTGTGGACTCTGGAAAACTCTCTCCCAGTGCACAGCACAACACACTCCTTTTTTTTTTTGCTTTCTCTTTCAAACAAAATACTGTACTATAGTTGTAAGTGATTGTTTTTCGGTGTCACTTTTTCTGTTTGTTTTCCTGGAGCTTTGTGTTCCTTTATCATGTCTTTCATAATTTTTTAGTTCCTGCTTTTACTAAAAAAGTACACCTGCACTCAAATAGGATGCCAAATGGTTTAAAATTGTTCTCGGACGGCTGATTCCAATTTTGTAAATGTGTTAATACAACATTAAATGGTGTTCAATATTTAAAAAAATACATTCCTTTACATTCAGAAAAACAGATTTGAGAAGTACCATGGATGAGCTTAGCTTGCGATAGTATAAAATAGGATCAGTGTAATAATGGTGTTTTAGCTAAAAGATGAGATGTTGTGGTTAATCAGAGACTTTTAGCCACAGAACCTGCTTGCTAGTAAATAGGTAGTTAGAAAACTTGGGTAATTAGCAATGATCTGTTTTGGTATATTTTAGCAGGATACTTTGCCTACTTTTATATAAATCACAGATCATATGTCAGTGGAAATCAAGACTCGGATACACAAAAAATTTCTCTCTTCTCAAATCCGTCAGTATCTAGTGATCTATTAGCGAACTAACCAGCTACGTACAGTATGTACTAATGTACTGTATATAACAGTACAGTTATAATATCAGTAAACACAAGAGAATATATTCACCACTTCATTAACATTTTATGCAAGACTGATTAGTTTAGTGGTCTAAAGGGACACTTTAAAGCTGCAGTATGTAACCTGTATAAAAATATATATATTTTTGTCATATTTGCTAAAACTGTCACTATGTCCTGACAGAAGTACATGAGACAGATAATCTGTGAAAAAAATCAGGCTCCTTTGGCTCCACCTAGTGCTCCTAATTCTATTTGAAAGAATCCAATGCACCCGAATCAAAACAACCAATCAGAACCAGGATGAGTGTCTGACAGAGTGTCAATCACTGCTCATGCACAGCCCGCTCCTCCATGCATGCACTCATGAGCACCGAAAAGGATTCAAAACCAGTGCCGAGCTAGCTACATTTCACCTGAACAGATAATTACCAATGTTTGATTTGAAAAAAAAAAAAAAACACACACAAAGCGAAGATGGTAATGGTTTGAGTAACACTCCATAGTGCGTATCTCGTGTTACTGTGATGTTACAGTCATGCTAACGTTTGCTTGTTTCTGATACTAAGGTTAGCATTGTTTTATGTGAAAATTGCTGAAAATATCTTTCCGAAGTTCCCAGGCGGTCGAAATGGTTTGGTATTTGTCCTGATATTTATTTATTTATTTCCTGTGCTCACACAGCTCAGTGTTCTCATTAGGGCTTCACTGCTTATTTAACACTATTCAAGACAGTTTCTGTTATCAAACAACTCCAGTTGCCATGCATGACCGCCTCCTCTGTGGGGAGGGACTTGGGATGCAGGGCTGGAGGACAGTGGGGAGGTGGGGAGACCTGGAAATTGTCCTCGTTCAGATTTCAAGCTGAAGTCCACTCTCTTCTCAGTCCTCCTGACTGCAGCTTTTTATACACAAAGAGTGATAAAGACAGACTTGAAATCTGTTTACTTGTTCATAGTTATGATTTGAAAATGGCTGCACTGTAATTTTTTCTAACACGTAGATTTTTTTGTAACAAGTGAATTCACAGTTTAATATACATGTCTTAAATTGAGTAATCTGTTGCTATGCTTTGCTTGCGTAATCGAGAGTTAATCATAAATTTATAATGATCGCGGATAATATGGCTGAGTGGGTTTTTCTAGTTGTAACATTGAGTGAATCCTGACTGCTTCTCTGGCTGATGCTGGTTGCCAGCTCACTGGCTCATTACTCACACAATGATGCTGTAATTTCTTGCTGAACACGAGGCATGTTGGAGGAATAATATACACACACATACACTGAAAGTCCCTCTTGTCACTTGTTTTGTGATTTAAGAACATTAAAAAGTGGGAATTATTGCATGATAGTAAATAGTCTGGCAGTATATTTTTAACACTTTTTGCAGTAGCTGTGTGATAATAAAATGCCCCCTGCTATAATTTGTGTTGACACTGTAATATTTTTGTAGAGTGCTTTCTTTTTTATAGAGAATCAACTTTCTGGCTTGCTATCCAGAAGTCTGATTGTGTGCTTTGGGACTCGCTACTTGACCTGATGACAGGTGTGAAGTTGTGAGATGTACTATAAGGGCTCAGCGATATGACAATATCAATATTGTGATAAATTGTCATACTAAGCTTTTCTAAGATATTGTAGGTATTGTGTGTTTATAGATTTTTAATTTTTATATCAACAGTTACAAACAGCTGATTATTGATCAGAATTTTTTGTACTGCTTCGAAACTACAAATGTAAAATGTTATGTTTTATAGATTCCCCCTTCTTTTTAGTGATAGATATTTCTGTTTGGTGAACATCAAAACATCTCTCTCTCGCTCTCTCTCTCTCCAATCACAGTATGTGCTTTGGACAGGAGAAACTTTTTCATTTAAAAAAAATCAAAAGAAGCTCCCTTTTTTTGTGTGTCCCCGCACTGCAGGAACAGTGTGTCACATCCACGCATGTTAGACTAATTACCATGCACCTGTTCTGGATTAGAGTGCAATCACAGCACGCTCTTATTTGGACTCTGAAAAAACACAGACTTTATGAAGTATATGCCCAGTACCTAGCGTCTCACATTACCAAGCCTTATATTCTGTGTTAATGCTCAGAAGTTCTTGGCTTTGTTTCCCATTTTCTTGACCCTTACTTACTTAGTGTTGCCTCTGATATTTTGTTTGCGCCTCGTATGACCCTTGCCTGTTTCCTGATTCTGTCTTCGCCTAATGTTTTTGAACTGTTTGCCTACTTGTTTTCTAAGAAACACTCTTCCTGTGATTACATCCATCATTTGCCTCCATTATATGATACTGAGAATGAGTGTAGTTTTTAGAACATCATTTTTATGGACATTTTTAGCTCCTACATCATGGTAAGTACTCTCAAAGCCCAAGAGGAATCACGAGTAACATAAGTGATTGGTCCAGTTGTAAGTGTATAATAATGGGTTGAACATGAGCCAAAGCAGCACTAACAACTGCCATTAAAAAAAAAAATTGATTCAAGACAAATGGACTGAAGTCCAGACTTTATTGATCCTATATGTGACGGAGGAAATACAGCACAATTTTCATGCATCTGAGGGAAATATAAAAATCATCACTTGCATTTCCTGATTACGTCACGCTAACAAGCCGGCTTACATCACTAGAGTGTTCCTACTGGTGGTAAGAATGCAAACAGGAAAAAGCCTATGAAGCTACATAGCTCTCAGGGGAGCTCCCCAGTGGGTAGTTGTAATCAGTGGGTAGTGGGGGAAGTAATGGCCTAATGGTTAGACAAGCAGCTTTGGGACCAAAAGGTAACTGGTTTGATTCCCTGGACCAGCAGGAATGGCTGAAGTGCCCTTGAGCAAGGCACCTAACCCCAACTGCTCCCCAGGCTGCTCTGGGTATGTTGTATGTTGCTCTGGATAAGAACATCTGCTAAATCTAAATGCCTGTAATGAGATGTAGTTCCTCTCAATAATTCCTAAAACCGTTTAGTCCAAAAACACCTAATGGGATTCTGTGAGCTCATATATATATATGAAAGAGGGCAGATAGCACTTTCCTACGAGTGTGTTTAGTAGTTTGAAAAGATGTCTGTGGCTAGCATCACAGGTCTGGGACTCAGCACATGTTAGACTTCACCCCTTCTGGTTGGTAGCTGTCATGTAGTCAGGGAGAGATGGTGAGTTGCTGGGGAATGGCATGTGACCTAATTGGGGAGAAAAAGAAAGTTATCAACACTACTCTTTTTTTTCAGTGTGTTTGCAAACCTAATGTATGTATCATGATACATATCATGCATCATAAAAATGTCTTCACGTATCATCCATCCATTATCTTTTCCACTTATCCATCAGGGTCCAATAGGGGAAGCTGGAGCCAATCCCAGCTGACTTTGGATGAGGGGCTGGGCACGTCCTGGGCAGGTTGCCAATCTATCACAGGGCTAATATAGAGTCAAACACCCATTCACACTATCATTCACACTTGTGGGCAATTTAGAGTAGCCAGTTGACCTAATCTGCATGTCTTTGGACTGTTGGAGGAAACCAGAGCACCAGGAGAAAACCCATGCAGGCATGAGGAGAACATGCACACAGAAAGGCCCCGGATGGCCATGATGATCAAACCCAGAACTTTCTTGCTGTGAGGTGACCGTGCTAACCAATGAACCACTGTGCCACCCCTTGACGTATCATGATATTTTTTTTGCGATAGTGCCAATCCCTAAAGTCAGATGTACAGTATCCTCCATTAAAAGTAGACGGCCTTTCAATTTTGTAAAATCGGTGAAATTTAGTTCCCTCTGAAATTTGGTCATTGTGATACATGTTTATTTTTGTAATATTTAAAAAAAAAAAAACAGGCCATTCTGTGGCTGGGAAGGTATTTAATTTGAGGGGATTCCCAAGCAAATAATGTGCATGAAATCTCTTGCTTCACGCAGTCAAGCAGACAGAGGAAGTCCGTGTGTGCATATGCAGGTTTACCTGAATCGTCGTCCTCATCATCTTTTGGGTTTTACAGCAGCTCGAATCCGGTGTTGCATTACTACCATCTACAGGTTTACCTTGACCATGCACTGACAGTTACATCATTCGGTCACTAACCGAGCAGCTGATCACACCGAGGTGCTCGCTGACCGCCGATATTTATTCGTTTGGTTCTGCGATTCCTTTCCTTCGCAACATAATGTCTTTTCTTCTTGTTTTCTGTTACTGTCGTCGGTCTTTCATGTTTCATTCGCACACTCTCGTCCTCCATTTTCCTCTCCTGTTTAAAATTTGTATCCCACAATGCCTTGCACAAACGGGGAAAGCCCACCACATGATGCATGACGTAGTATCTTGAATGAGATCACGGTGAAGCAGGAAAAAATGGTGGAGAATTTAGGGCCACGTGACTCTAAATTTATTAGTTCTTTTCGGAAAAAAGTAATAAAATCAGAAGTCTGTGATTCAAATTCAGTAGCTTTCAGTCCACTAAACAAAAATAATTGGGTGTCAGGGAAAAATCTTATGACCTAAACGTGAAAAAATCTGAAAGGCAGTCTACCTGGTATCATCTCTCTCTCGCTCTCTCTCTCCCCATCTTCTCTCTCTCTTTTTCCCGACTCATCCTGGTGTCTACTCAGTCTCTTCTCTATTTCTTTGCTATAATGAATAAAAGTCATTTGGCATTATGTGTGAGTTCCACTGCCCCTTCTCATCATTTGAATATGGAAATATCTAGAGAGCGCCAGGAAACACAGGGCTCGCTTGGATGGCTGAGCAGGGAGTGTGACCTGGGCTGCTCACTGGAGCTTCATTCAAGGCTACACCGCTACTTGCTCTGTGTTGACTGCTTCTAAGAACAGACAGGCCTGGTGCTGAGCAAGTTCCCGTCTGTAATCTCAGCCTCCGTCACTCTCTGCTGCACTCATGCAAATCACATGCAAATCTCTCGTCTACTTTCTTCTACTCTCAGGCATATCAGAGGAAAGGGAATGCATTTTTAAATGAGTGACCTTATTTTATGCATGGTGCTTTTGAACTGGAAGGGAATTTGGACAAAGTAATCAAATCTCTCCAGCTAGTTAATCTAAACCTGCTTTCTCTGAGCTTCATTTAAGAAGTTACTTTGTTCTGGTGGCCACAATGGAAATTAAACTGCTCAGGAGGTATGTTTTCTATCAACTCTCATCCCACTGAGACAAATCCAAGACAACAAATTTAATTTAATATCGTGTTAGCCAGTGATGTAGTGGGGGAACTCATATTTGATTTTTTTTTTTTAATGATCAATTTAAATGTAATTTATGCACATTTTGGTGGTGATGTGACGGCTTGGTATAGTATAAAAAGCTGAATTTAATTTATCTCCATTTATTTACTGTAGCATTGCAATTGAGAGGATATGATTCAGGCCATTTAATTAAAGACACTGCTCAAGGGTCCAACAGTGAGTGTTTTGTGTTTCTGGGATTTTACACAAACATTAACCAACTGAGAAGTGGTTAAAATTTTGTTCATTTTAATATGAACATATCGTCGCTGTCAGGTCAAAACCTGCTATGTGACATTTTTCCTTTTTTACAGGAGACATAAAAAACTGAATAAAACTCTGAAATAACAAGCTGAGAAGCCAATAAAAGTTTATTTGTTCTATTATTAGCTTGGTCAATATCCATTAAAATAGCTAATTGCAGCATATTAGCGTAAATTGCAAAAAAAAAAAAATTATCCTTGAGAATTGACCTAAATTGTCACATAGCAGGTTTTGAACTGACGGCGATGATATTGTGTTGGTTTCAACACCATTGTTTCAGTATCCTAGTTTATATTCACCTTGGGATTTGCAATTTTTTTGCTGTCAGCGAAAGAACCCTGCAAACTCGGGTAGCTCTTGTACGCGTGCTTTTAAAATATTAAAACAAAAATAACGGAACACAAAGAACTGAGGCTTGGCTGCTTTCCAGTGGTTCTCTGTGGCTCAGTCATCTGCACGTGCGTGCGCCGCCGCACTCGGACTCGGCTCACTAAGTGGAAAAGAGAAGAAAAACAGCTTGTTAATATAGCCGACACAGATCAGCAACAGGTGTGCCATGTGGTAGTAATGTACATGTGTAATGTCAGTGACTATAAACCGGAGAAGTGTTCCTTGCTGTGTAGTGTTTTATAGGAATTGCATGGCTCATTTGAATATTCTGATTTGTCAGTTACGGCATTGTACGGTCTGTTATTTCTGTATCTTATCCCTGAAATAATCCATGCCAGGGCTCAAAGCAGAGGAGCCTGGTTTATACTTGATGCGTGACGTTTGCCTGTGCAGAACCGCCTGCAACACGAGCAGCGTTTGTTTACACATTTGCTGCATATCGTATGTACATCTGGAGGATCAAATGCGACGTTCAGTCGACAGCATGCCGGAGACAAAACATTCATATCTGTCTGGTTTCAAAGCTGAACTGTAAAATGTTTAGCAATTTCATGCACAGCAAAATTAAACCTGGTTGAAGAACTCCATTTATAGTATGTTAGTTTGCCATTAGAGACGTGACGCTAGTTTGTTTCGCAGAGTTAGTTGGAGAGGAAAATTTGTCTCTTTCTGTTGCTGAATTCTTAGGTTTAGTGCAGCATGTGAGGAGAGTAAAAGACTGAAATATCACATGCACTCCATTTAAATGTTGCTTGTTTGAATGCTGGTACCAGTAACAATTAAAAAATATATATATTGGTACACAATGTCTTTGGTATTTCTAATTTGTAAAATAAATGAAACAAAAGAGATGATTGTTTTACCCTATTTAAAAATCATGCGACCCCACATAAGGTCTCAACCCCTAGTTTGAGAACCTCTGTAATAACAGTGTTATAGTAGAAAGGGCTGTGGGTGGTAGAAGAGAGCAACTGGACTTGCTTGAAGATTCTTGAAGACGTTTCACCTCTCATCCGAAAGGCTT
>JANZLB010000024.1:50587615-50602267 GCA_026167865.1 Notarius quadriscutis | reverse complement strand
CCGGAGCACCCAGAGGAAACCCACGCGGACACGGGGAGAACATGCAAACTCCACACAGAAAGGCCCTCGCCGGCCACAGGGCTCGAACGCGGACCTTCTTACTGTGAGGCGACAGCGCTAACCACTACACCACCGTGCCGCCCCGATATCTTCTCACATTAAAAATATTTTCAACCCAATCCAGCTTTATTTATTTACTTTAAAAAACAACCACAGTGGACCAAAGTGCTATACAATAGAATAAATGAAAGACATCATAAAAGACATAACTAATAAAAGACATAATAAATACATCATAATTAAGAGATAAATAAAATTAATTAAAAGTCATAAAACAATAAGAACATCAGCCCTATAATAAAAACAAATCAGATAAAGTAAAATTAACATCTCACATGGTATTAAAAGCCAAAGAGGAGAGATGGGTTTAAGAAGCGATTTAAAAACAGTTAAAAAAGAGGCCTGTCTAACCTGCAAAGGCAGATTGTTCCACAGTTTAGGAGCTGCAACAGCAAAAGCACTGTCCCCTCTAAGCTTACGCTTAGTTTTAGGCACACTTGAGCAGCTGATCAGCTGACCTGAGAGAGCGGGTGGGAGTATAATGGTGTAACAGCTCAGAGAGGTAGGGCAGGGCAAGACCATTCAGGGATTTAAAAGCAAATAAAAGAATTTTAAAATAAATTCTAAAATGTGTGGGTAACCAGTGGAGTGAAGCTAAAATGGGGGAAATATGCTATTTACGTCAGTTAAAAGGTGCATGGCAGCATTTTGTACCATCTGAAGATGGGCGATGGAGGACCCACTAACCCTCATAGAGTGCATTACAGTAATCCAGCCAGGTGGTAACAAAGGTGTGGATTACTGTCTCAAAGTGCTGCCTAGAAAGAATTGCCTTTATTTCGGCCAGCTGCCTCAACTGGAAAAAGCTCGATTTGACGACTGCCCTGATCTGACTGTCGTGCTTAAGATCGGCATCCACTTTAACCCATAGGTTGGTGATGGTTGGCTGAATATAATGGGCCAAGGACCCCACATCTACGGGGAGGGTCCCGGTGGCACCACCAAATACCATCACCTCTGTCTTATTTTCATTAAAATTAAAAAAGTTAAAAGCCATGCAGGCCACCGGAGCTTTTTTATTTTATTTTCTCTCTCTTTTTTATTTTATTTAATTTTTTTTGTGTGTGTTTGTGTAGTTTGATGATTGTTTTTTTCCGCCGGTTGTGGTGTAGCTCTGGACCCAGTTTTGGGCATCGGTTCCCTCCAGGCCTTAGTTCGCCGTGGATGATTGCTCATTGCTCATTTTAACATCGTGGTTGTCCAGCGCTCTGTGCTTTAATGCTTGGTGTGATGTTCCAAGTGATGTTGCTTGGTGGCGTCGCGGCAGCTGTGCAGGCGGTTTGGGACACACCAGCGCTCTGCGTGGCGGTGCTTCTGTGCTCGTTTTGTGGATCCATGGCGTGGTGTTCCGAGTGATGTTGCCGGCGGCATCGCAGCAGCTGTGCTGGTGGTGTGGGACTTGTTTTCGTGTGCCTTTTGGTGGGACTGTGGCTGCTACACCATTGGAATGATATCCTGGCCTCCTATTTGGTGGACTTACTTACTTACTTACTTACTTACTTACTTTATAAGTGTAAAGCAACCTTGGGTTTTGTGAAAGGCGCTATATAAATTGAACTTATTATTATTTTGTCATCAAGACACTTGAGCAACGGCTTGACAGAATATGCATCCTTCCTTTTAAGAGGGATGTAAATCTGACCGTCGTCCGCATAACAATGTAATGAAATGCCGTGCCTCCAGAGAATGGAACCGAGTGGGAGCAAATAGAGAGAGAAGAGAAGGGGGCCTAAAACTGACCCCTGTGGGACCCCACACGAGAGAGGAGCGGAGGAGGATGCAGAATCCCTGAGGCTGACACCAAAAGTTCGCTCTGCCAAGTAGGATCTGAACCACTCCAAAACTATGCCCCTGATGCCCACCCACTGCTCCAAACGAGAGAGTAAAATTTTATGATCCACTGTGTCAAATGCAGCAGTTAAATCTAAAACAAGAATAACACAGCCACTGGAGTCAGTAGCTAAAAAAAAAAAAAATGTCGTTAAAAACTCTTAAAAGAGCTGATTCTGTGCTGTGTAAGGTTTTAAAACCGATTGGAAAACCTCTAGAATAGTGTGTTCTTCCAGAAAGGCCATTAATTGACTGTAAACTATCTTCTCGAGGACTTTTTCATTCATTTGCTTCACTTACTTGTACATATATTCACCACTCGAAAATAAACTTCATATCTGAGCCTCAACCTGACCAACTGAAGTAACCCCAGATCATAACACTGCCTCCAGAGACTTGTACAGTGGCCACTATGCGTGATGGATGCATCGCTTCATGAGCTTCCCTTCCTACCCTGACACACTCATCACTCAGGAATAGAGTAAATCTGGACTCATCAAACCACATGATCTTTTACCATTGCTCCAGAGTCTAATCTTTATGCTTCCTAGCAAATTCAAGCCTTTTTCTCCTGTTTAGTCTCACTAACAAGTGGTTTTCTTATAGCCACACAGCTGTTTAGTCCCAATCCTGTGAGTTCTCATAACATTGTGAGTGTGCAAATGCTCTTAATTTCACTATTAAACATAGCTATGAGTTCTACTGTTGATTTTTTTTTTATGATTAAACTTCACCAAGCGTTTACGTGATCTCTGATCATGGTCAGTCAGGATCTTTTTCCATCCACATTTTTTTTCCACGAAGTTGATGGTTCACCACTATCCTTCACAATTTTAATAACGCATTGGACAGTTCGTAACCCAATTCCAGTAATTTCCACAATCTCCTTAGTCTTCTTTGCTTGATGCAGGCCAATAAATTGACCCATCTGAAACACAGTAATATCTTTTCCATGAGCACAAGATACGTTTTCTGACATGTTTGTTTAAGAAATGAGAAGCTACTTATTGCATCAGTTAGGGTTAAAAGAATTATTGCCAGCTGAAATACATTAATCACCGCAGTAATTATCCAATCAGAGGTTCTTGTGTATTTGCTTATTTAAATTCAAATGGTGACTGTTTTTTGGCTAGGCAGTGTAAAATAATCTCTCTTTATAGCCATGGTGAGCAGAAAATCATCCCGGACACAACACACTCAACCTTCAGGCAAATGGGTTAAAACACAATGAGGAAGCCATAGCCTAAAGGTTAGAGAAGTAGCTTTGAGACCAAAAGGTTGCTGGCTTGATTCCCTGGACCAGTAGGAATGGCTGAAGTGCCCTTGAGCAAGGTATGTCAGGGTCCTGTTATACATCGCTCTTGATAAGAGCATCAGCTCAGTGTCTGGAATGTAATAACAGCAGAAGAGAATATCAGGTTTGACACCTGTCAGCCAAGAACAGGAAGCTGAGTGGGAATAAGATGACTAAAATTTTGGATTTTCCAATCTTCACTTGTCCATTGTTGCTCATGTTATGCTTTGTGCTGCTGCCACGTGATTAGTTGATCAGACAATTGCACGAATGAGCAGGTGTTCCTAATAAAGTGGCTGGGGATTGAATGTGTGTATTATAGATAAAAAAAATTACAATCCATTTAAATGCATTTCAATGAAAAATAAACGGTCAATGACAATTATCAAACAGTTAAAAGAAAGTATTTAAAACCATTATTAAAAATATTAAGCATTAAAACCAATACCATTTCATTCATCACAGGGAGTGAATAAAAAGTTTATGTATAACAGGTAAATAATCAGATATGATTCTCCTCAGTTACAGTGTGCTAAATTATTCATGTTTAGCTCTGTCAAGGTTTTCTCTGCAGTTATCTCGAGGTCTTTGGCCTGTATGGCCCACCGATCAAACAAGGTCCAAACCCGCATCCATTCCACTTCATGAATATTTCAGCAGGCCTTTCACCCCTTTAATATATGGAGCTCATTGGAGTGTGATCAGTGCCTCTTCATAGTGGCAGCTCACAGACGCTCCAGCTCTACTCTTTCATAATCAATCAATTATTTTTTTTCAGTTGGCTGTCTTGGAAAATCACGAGCTACAGAGAATGCAATGTGCAAAAGAAATATATATTTGCCATCTGGAAATGTCAAAAATGTCAATATTTATCATCTTATGCACAGTTAATAATGGCATTATATAATTATATTCTGTCAGTGTGGGATCTCTTGCACTGCATGTAAATAGCAAGTTTATTTTTGAGACATATTTTAGATCTGACCATAAATTATCATACTGAAAGATTAAAGTTAATTAGACACTAAAGAAAACATTTAGTTTGTCAGCTTGTTTCCAGTCTGCAGTGGTTAATACATATGAAAATTGGTTCAAGGAAGGACAACCGGTGAACCAGCAAGAATGTCATGAGCATCCAAGGCTGATGCACATGTGGAGTGAAGGCTAGACCTTCTGGTCCGATCCCAGAGCTACTGGAGCACAAATTCCAGAAACCGTTAATGCTGGCTATGATAGAAAGGTGTCAGAACACACAACAGATGACAGCCTGTTGTATATGGAGCTGAGTAGCCACACATTGGTCAGAGTGCTCATGCTGACCCTTGTCCACTGCCAAAAGTGCCAAATATGGGCACATGAGCATCAGAACCAGATCATGGAGCAATGAAAGAAGGTGGCCGGGTCTGATTATTATTATTATTATTATTAATTAATTTATTTATTTTAATATACGTGTAGTGTATTCCCTCATGGCAGTGGCCTCTTTCAGCATTATAATGCACCCTACCAGACTGCAAAAATTATTTAGGAATGGTTTGAGGAATATGACAGAGTTCAAAATGTTTACTTGGCCCCAAAATTCCTCAGATTTCAATCGGTGGGATGTGCTGGACTAACAGGTCAGAGGCCCTACCTCGCAACCTGCAGCACTGAAAAAATCTGCTAGTAATGTTTTGGTGTCAGATACCACAGCACACTTGTAGTCGTGTGGAGTCCATGCCTTGATGTACCAGAGCTGTTTTGGTGGCACAAGTAGGACCTACACATAATTAGACAGGTGGTTTTCATGTTATAGTTGATCAGTGTACATCTCGTTTGGCTCTTGTGGCTCCGGATATGGCCATTTGCATTATCTTTACCACTGCATTAGCACTTCAGTGAGCATCCAGGGTGTGTTTGTGCAGGATGTGTGTGAGATGGGACAAACCAGTCAGTGCTTTTGTGTTGCTCCTGTAATTGCTCTCTGAGCAGAACTTGGGTATGGCATCTATCCACAACATAATCATTGCAGTATTATGAGCAAGCACATTTGCTTGTGTGAGAGGGTTGTGTTTGTGTGCTCATATTTACCCAGAAAGGGAAAGCTCTACCTAGTTCCTCTGAAATAGTGATGAGCTTTGTCTTACATCTTGTTGCAGAGAGGGGTATATTTCTGCAAGTTCAGCCACCATCAATCTGATTTCTTTTTATAACCAAGTGTTTGAGTTATGCATGCTTTACACAAAGCTTAAGAGAAAGAAAAAATATTGTTTTTGCACTTCACTATTAAGTGCTTCATACTTAAGTACAGAGACAGAAAAACCTGAGTTTGTCTTTGACTTTATCCTTTATTTCAGGCTTTGGGACTAGTCATTATTTTCTGCATGAGTTTGTTGTGATGTATGCTAAGATTTCTGAGAGAAATTGGTGTCCAAATACTGTATATCGGCTGGTGTCAGATGACCAGTTCATCTGTTCAGTTGTCCCACACAGAATATCCTCTGGCCTTCAGTCGCACCTCAGTGCCTCTGTCAAGGAGGCGGACAGCAGAAAAAAATAGCGATCCGAGGAAATAAAGGGCACAAAACGGCCTCAGTTAAGACCTCAGGACCTAAGGAACTCTATCTTGCCTTTGGCTGAATGTTCAACTCGAGAGAAGAGATAGGAGGGCACAAAGTGGATGAGTCTCACCCAGTGAGGCCACCCTAGAGTGCAGTTAGGGTGTAACTCCAGCTCTGGGACTGAAATCCACTACCAGACCTTGCTCTCTTCTCAGGACACACCACTGCATGGCTATGGTTTCTCCTAATTGCTTTTCCTCACTGCTTCCTGTCTCACCGTTTCACCTGGCTGGATCTCCCCATTCATTTTTAATCCCTGGCCCTAATCTAATTTGCCTGGGTGGCTGAAGGGTATAATTAGTTTAGAGAAATCAGAAAAAGCCACTGAGGTACTTCATGTTCAACATTTGCTCTAGCTCCTCAGGACTCAAGTGAGTTAACGCCACTCTTGAGTAGACATGCTAATAAGGATAAACACATTGTTTGCTGTCCACTGCTACATTATAAATGAAGTACATTTTATTTTGGCTTATGCCTCTCTGTGTTTATATACAGGAGAATATATTAGCGACTTATGTTTACCGATCTTACCTGAAAGAAAAAAGGAGATACATGACCTAATAACATTTACCTCCAGAGTCCTAACAAGGATGTATCCTAAAATGTGTTTTATTGGCAGACCACTGAACTTGTGACATCATCTCAGTGAGTAGTGTTCTGTAACTGTCACTCTTACTGTCATCTTTTACAAACTGGGGATTATACATGGCAGCAGCTGTTAATCAAACCTTCTTCTGTCATGATCTTCATCTCTCCATGACCTCCAATCAGCCAGCCCATCGTCTGCAACCCTTGTCTCTGGTATGATGACAGGCCTCGCTGAAATGGTCAGGCAACTGGACTGGAAAGCAGGTAGCCACATTGTATTGTCTTTGCATGCCAGGTTGCAATCCAAAGTCCTTTCATCACTGTTATTGTGATGAATAGCAGGGAATGTGTACCCTGTTAGCAGGTCTTTTGCCAAGCTTGTTTGCTGGTGTACCATTCCCTGTGGGTGATGTTGCACAGTGTGGCAGCCACAGTCCTGGAGAATAGGAGGACTGAGCCTGCCAGTGAAACACACCAGCATGTCTGCTTCCACCATCGTTAATCAAACAAGGTACAATGGGCTCTGTGTTTATTCTGTTTTCCTCATTTTCAATGAGGAAGAGATGACAGACAAACAATAACAAAACAGTAACTGCTGTGTTTTTAAACTTTTGTTTAAAACTTTTTATGAAGTTTTAAAGGCAGCACTGTGCATGGTGCACTGCGTAGCACTGACACCTCACAGCTCTAGATTCCCAATTCGGTTCGCAGCTTGGATTACTGTCTGGGTTCTCTGGGTTCCATGATGGTTGGTGGATTGGCTATGCTAAATTGGTCCTTGGTGTGAATGAATGTGTATCAAAGTCAAAGTCCTTTCCATGCCAGGACCTGGTCTTCCCAGACAGTCTCTTGTCCCAGTGCTAACCAGGCCCTTAAGGCGCATTGGGCAGCGCTGATCTCCGCTTCTATGACCCTCGACCTCTCGCCTATACAGCTAGGGTTACAGTGGGGGGGCCAGTCTTCTGGTAAGCGTGAGAGTTTGATTCCCCACTCGCAGCTGTATTGCAGCTGTATCACAGTATTTCTGCCTCGCACCGTGTTAACAGGAAAAGTTCCAGATCCACCATGACCCTGACAAGGATAAGGTGGTTACTGAAAATGAATTAATTAATTAATCAAGGTTTGTATGCTTGCAGTTGATTCAAATTAAACAATGCTCCACAACCTTTTATAGGCAGTGTAAGGGAGGGAGAGCAAGGAGACTTGGGACAGTTTGTATTCCCATAAATTAATTTCAACCCATCAGGTTTTCGATTACATCAGAAGTTAGATGTTGCTCCTTAGAGTAACGTACTTCCTTTGGAGCCATGAAGCTGGACACTGCAGTAAGGTTTGTGCAGTTAAATATTTTAGTCAGCTAAAACTTGTATTTTCTATTTGACCTGCACCTCCATTCTATGGTGTAATGTATGCTGGTGAATTTGGGATTTGTTAGGAATTAAAGTATATAGCCTCAAGTTACCAGATAATACACCAGATGTAGTATTATTTACTAAACTTAAATTCTGGGGAAAAACATTTAAGGATTTTTTTTTTTTTCAAAATGGCCAGATGGGGAGAGTTGGGACAGTTTATCATATTACAAGTTTTTTCTTGTGGTTTACAAATCTAAAATTGTTTAAACATTTTTGCTAAAAATGTGGCCATGTACCTGCATGAGGATTGAGTTTATTTAGTTCCTTCTTGAGAATGGAACTGTTTTGCTGAGTCAGGTTTTGGGTAAACTGACATTTTTCTTTCACTGTACTTGCATTGTGTGTTCATACAGTTCATATGTTACATGTTTTGCTAATAAATAAAAATTAACCATGTAAGCCTAGGTATGTATTTTTGTCCCAATTCTCCCAACATAATGTCCCATGTCTCCCCTCAATGTCTCATGTCTTCCTGTAAAAAATAATGACACAAAAAGTGAAGCCTGAAGGCCAGTATATGTGACAAGCTGAGAAACTAATCTTGTGGTAAGAGGGTATAGTAAATACTCTCTCATGCAAAATGAATGACGCTACCTGCAAAGAATTTCACACAATGTACCAAAGCTGAAAACTTGTCCCAAGTCTCACCACTCTCCCCTATATTACATAACATTGCAAAATGTATCTGTTCCTGGGGGCATGGCTAACACAAACTAGGGCAGACTCCCCTTCTCAGCAAACATCGCTGCAGTGACCCAGACGTGTAGATTCCTCCTCGACAACATCCGTAGGATCCACCCTTTTCTCACCACTAGCTCTACTCAGCTCCTGGTCCAAGCACTGATCCTCCTCTCTTGGACTACTGCAAATTTCTCCTTGCTGGCCTTCCAGCTTCTGCCATCAGACCCCTGTAGCTCATCCAGAACGCTGCAGCTCACCTGATCTACAACCTCCCTCGTTTTTCCCATGTCACCCCTCTGCTTGCTGACCTGCACTGGCTACCTATCACAGTTCACATCAAATTTAAGACATTGGTGCTAGCTTACCAGGCTGTCAAGGGGTTAGGGCCAGCATACCTCCAGAGACTGATCCACCCCTACATGCCAGCCAGATCCCTACACTCCGCTACTACTGGTCACCTGGCCCCTCCTCCTCTCCACTCCTGCCCATCCCACTCAAGACTGCTCTCTGTCCTGGTTCCCCATTGGTGGAATTGCCTTCCCATTAAGGTCGGAACTGATGACTCCCTGACCACCTTCAAGCTCAGACTGAAGACTCACCTCTTCAAGCTGCACCTCTTCCCTGCTTCCCTGCCCACTGTGTAACTGCATTTCGGTCTCGACCAACCCAGGCTGTGTACTGTCTAGCCTGGGGTTAACCGTTAGAGTTCTCGATTTAGTTGTATTTTACATGGTTGGTTTGTTTCCTTGGCTGTTTGTGGAGTATTGGTACTTCAACAGAATGTTACACGAATATTCTGTCACTTGTTCAGTTGGCACTAGAACTTTCTTGTCTAGAAGTTCAGCACTTTGTGTACCTGACTTTTGCACTTGTTGTACAGTGCTCTGGATAACGGCGTCTGGTAAATGCCTGTAATGTAATGCAATGTAATGTCAGATCTAACATTTTTCAAATAAGTTGATTGGTAAAGGTACGTAAATAAACTGATTTAAAATCTTCTGCTTTCTGGTTGATCTGAAGAGTGCACATGGGAAAAAAAAAAGAGCTACAGTCTTTACCTAGTCTATTGTCAGTAATTTTATACCTACAAAATGCAACTACTGTATAAAGTGTAACCAATAAAGTAAAATAAATAAGCACTTCCTTCTTTTGGTGTTTTTTTGTTAGGAAATTGCCGTTATCTTCGAGAAGGATTAAAATAAACATGATTCAAACATGGAGTTGTGTGTTTGTTAAACAGTGGGGACTTAGGCTTTGTGGTGGGGTTCGCAATAATCTTTCGATTTTGTTCAAAGTCCAACCTAAAGTGCTCTCATTTGTTGGAATTCCTATGAGACTAGTTATGCAGAGCTCTGAGCTTGTTCGTGTAAAAAAGTCATTGTGGAACACATCAGAGGAGACATAGGCAGCCTTCAGTGGTCATGACTGGAGGTGCTTTTGTGAAGAAAAAACAAAAAAGAGAGAAAGTCAAGGAAGCACCATTCCTCACTGGAACAACACTAAAACAAGGGAAAATAAATGAAGAATTATTCAAACAACAACAGCAACAACAATATGGACAGGGCATTGTCTTGATCAGTTCTGGAGTGGTGTCATGTAGATCAGTAGGATAAAAAAGCGTAAAAGGGCAGTGTTATTTTGATGTCGTTGTCGAGAACCGTTCTGTGCTGTCAGTGTACAAGAGCGTGTTTTTGTCGACATATTCTCAAACGTCAGCTCCCAGAAGACAGACAGAGGCAGCTGAATATGAAATGGCTCTTCAAAGTCAAGTGTGGCAATTTTGTCAAATTACAGCTCAACACAGTGAATCGAGGCCCTGCCATTTTGATAATGCCATGTAATTGCAGAGTAGACAAAAGCTAGCGTCTGGGATTGGAAAGGGACTTTCACAGGAAAATTTGATGTTGGTTCTTTGTGCAAATCTTTTCCTATCAAGTCTATAAAAAAATTCGAGATCAAGGTAAGAAAGCTATGATAGGTGCAATGTTAGAAGCATGAGTTCAAGTTTAGTTCATTTGTACTCTTTGTTCATTGTTTTATAATGTAGTAGTTATAACCAGTCATTTATTGATGTGTCATTCATGAACAATTCATTCATTTTGAACTAATATTTTGTATGACTCATTGGAAGCTGGCCTAGTGGTTAGTGTGTCTGCCTCTTGACTGGGAGATGGCAAGTTCTACTCATGGTCAGGTCATACCAGAGACCATCATAAAAATGGTACCTACTGCCATCTGGCGAGGCAAACTGCAATACAAATGTGAGTAGGGAGTAGAACTCTTGTGGTTATCAGAGGACCAGTCCCCCACTGTAACCCTGGCTGTGTAATAGGTGAGAGGCCAAGGGCTATAGAAACAGATATCAGTGCTGCCCAATGCACCTAAAGGTCCTGGTTAGTACTAGGACATGAGACTGCCTGGGAAGACCAGGTCCTGGCACAGGAGGGACTCTGACTTTTGTATAACTCAGGAGTAATGAGTCGTCTCAGTGAGTGATTTGTTACCTCACCCGCAACTGAGTAAGCGGGGCGAGGTATTGTAATCAGTGCGGTTTGTTTGTGTGTCTGTCTGTTTGTGTGTCTGTCTGTTAACAATTTAGCATCTAGACGGTTGCACCAATTGAATTCAAATTTTCAGGATAGGTGGGCAATGATCTCGAATTTACCTGATTAAATTTTGGGGGTAATTGGGTCAAGGTCAAGGTCACCAGAAAGGTCAAATTCGTTATTTTTGCAATAACTTTCTTCAAGTTCATCATTTTGACTTCAAACCAAAACCAAAATATGCATCTTTCAATTCTGCTTCCAACCATATGCTGCATGATGGGGTAGCTTGGACAGTCTTTGTAGCGGTTGGGGTTTAAAGGTCAGGGGGGTCAAGGTCATCAGTCAAAATAACATTTTCCGTTAAAACTCAAAAACGGTTGCCGATAGACAGATGTTTACAATTACGAGTATATAGGAACTCCCATATGGCCTTTCATTTGGCACCATGATATTTGACCTTGAGTGACCTTGAAAGGTCAAACTCAAGGTCATGGATTTTCAGAGGGCTATAACTTCAAAACGGTTTATGGTAGACAGATATTTACCATTATCAACTTATAGGAAGTGCCAAATGGGCTTTCATTTGGCACCATGATTTTTGACCTTGAATGACTTTGAAGTGTCAAGCTCAAGGTTATAGATTTTCATCGGACTGTAAACTGACAGCTGATGATTGAGAAATACGACCATTATCAACATATAGGTAGTCCCATATGGGCTTTCATTTCGCACCATGAACATTGACCTTGAGTGACCTTGAAATGTCAAACTGAAGGTGACGGATAGGCCAGATTTGTAAAATTGAGTATCAAAAGCACTAAAATAAGTGCTGCTGGGCGAGGTTTGTTTTGCCTGGCAACACTTGTTAATTGTTGATATGGGACAGTTTTCTGTGAGGAAATGTTGAGAGGGGTTTGAGAACAGGAACAAACATTCCATGACGTTGAAAGCCACAAAGTATCAAGTGTCAGGTGTCCTTCATTAATTAATTAATATTAATAAAATATCAGCCATGGATGGGAAGACCCAATATTTTCATTTGCACAGTATTAATTATCTTCTTGCATCCCATTGGATATCTCACAGCATCACTCTTCAGTCTTTTTAATTCCAATAATATTGAATCATATTATCTGTCCTTTCATTCATTATCAGCACTTCTGCACAAGACAAGAGATACTTTACCTAAACTGGTAATAGCCTGCAGTTAATGATAAATCATGACTCCTCATTTTTTCCTGAGATGTCTGTGCGAGTTCTGCATTTTCAAGATGATTGCTCATCGCATGTCTCAATCTCGAGCTGCACTCATTTCCAAATGTGTTTTTGCAATCCGCAAGGAAGCCAAAGCACAGAGAAAGCTGCTATAATTATCTTTGGACACAGTGGTATCAGAGAAATGGTGGCTCATTGTGCTGCACTGATGAGATCCTGGAGCCAGTGGCACTTCATGTCAAATGAATCAAGCCTGGAGAGGCACCTGGGTAAAGCTGAAAGAGGCACCTGGCATCTCTCCGCCTCCTCTACCCCTTCCTCATCTCCATGACATAGAGGGCGATTTAGAGTTTATAGACAGGGAATTATCCTCGCTGTTCCCCAGTGAAGCTGATTGCAGACAATGTTTTTGAAAAGGAAGACCAAGGCTGCGAGAGTATAAACACAGTGACCCATGGGTGAGCAGTTTCTCCACTCGCTTCGATTATTTTCATGCATTTTGAAAGTAAATCTTGAAATACATGGCATGCTTTCCTGGATATTTTTTTGTATGTGCAGAATTTTAGAGTAGCTGTTGACTTTTCCTCTGCAGTTTCTCTCTCTTTCTCTCTCTTTTCTGTATCTGAATGAATGTCAAGTTATTCAGAATGCACTTGTGAATGCACGTATGTGTAAAGTAGGATTGGATAGGTGTTGCACCACAAGGCAGCATCTTGGAGGAATCTGCTCCATCTGCCCTCTTCCGCATACAGGAGTTCATTGACATCAACTGAGGACTCAGTTGATTCTGGAACTGAGAGCGCACAGAATTGGAGCTCATGTCCATCAAGACACCTCCTTCCAGCAGCACAAAGTGCTGTTTCAGTTGGCTTCATCTTGTCTGAAAGATAAACCTAACTCATAAAGTACAATTAACCTGCATTTCTTTACCATCTGCTCTGTTGTTTTGTCCACCGCCCCGACGAATAGCCATCCTCATTGTGCCGACTCCTGAGTTAATTACTTGACAAGTTGACGAGGAATGGTGAATTTTAAATCTTAGAGTTAATTACAATGGTGCAGTAGTTAGCACTGTTGCCTCACAGCAAGAAGGTTCTGGGTGCGAGCCCAGTGGCCGACAGGGGCCTTTCTGTGTGGAGTTTGCATCTTCTCCCCATGTCTGATTCTCATCTGAGAAATATCTAAACAAACACGTTTTTAAAGGAAGAACTTGGATGATTTTATGTTGGCTGGTCTGAGATTAGATTATCTTGATGTAGAGAATGATGGTATTTTGTTAACTGTGAATTAAATCACGTCACATGATCCTGGGCTGTTCATCTACAAAGTTGTGTTATTCTCCATCTCTTTCTCTCGAACTTTTTTTTCCCACTCTCCTATAAGCCATCAGAGAAGTTTTTCCATTTGTCCACCTGTAATTGCTTTATTTTTGTCAGGGTGGTAGTGGCTCTGGTGTCTAATGCTGGGAACATTAGGGCATAAAACAGAAGAACCCAAGGAACCCAAAGGTTTTTGGAGAACCCAAAAGCAGGAATCGCAAACCTACATGAAGATAACATGTGAAACTTCACACTGACAGTAGCCTGAGTTTAGGATGGATGAGATGTTGATTCTAAACCTAAATATAAATTTGGTGCATTGAAATATGTAAATACATGGTTTTATTAACTGGCAAAACTGATTTCTGGGACTGATTTCAAATCAACCTTCTTGTTGATTTTTTTTCTTTGCTTTTCCTTTTCCACAGAGATTAGATGTTGTTTCTTCTATCCTCATTAAAATCATTATCTGGGGATCTCTGGTAAGGCCAGGGTCCTTGGAGGTAAAGCAATCCATAATATTGATCAGACCGAGAGGAAAACAAAAGGAACGAGACAAGGTGCTTTTCGTGATGCCAGCAGCAGCAGGATGTGTGGATGCATGCGTGCATGCGGTAGCACAGCTGTTTTATTGTTATTGCTGGAAAAACAGTCAGTGAAATTTTGATTGTGTCAAGTGCCATCCTTACTTTTCCTTGCAGGGCTGTCTCGACATCAATTTATGGACGTTTTCCAAAAACACAATTACTCTGTCAGTCTGATGAATTAAACCATTTTTCGACCTGGCAAGCTGCACATTATCACAAACTGAACCACAAAACAGTTGTTTAATTGCCTTAGTGAAAGAGATTTGAAAGAAAGCTTTCGATGCATAAATAATGGACATCTGCCCTGTTCCATGGCAACTACCTAGCAGAGATCTGAACACTGATAAGCAAAAGAAACCTGTCAAGTCACGTTTATTTCTATAGGGAGGGAAAGTAATCTCATCGCCCCCTACTGGATGCGTTCCAACCTCTATGGCAAAATGAATGGGAATATCTT
>JANZLB010000024.1:50255095-50269333 GCA_026167865.1 Notarius quadriscutis | reverse complement strand
AGATGGGTTCTCCTTCTGGGCCAGGAGATGGGTGGTTGGGGGTGGGCATGTTCTCAGACAGGGGACCCTGGATGGAGAGTTTGAGGCAGGAGACATGGAAGGTGGGTGGCAGACGACTGTGAGGTGGGAACTCAAGTCTATAGGAAACCTTATTGATACGCTGGAGCACCTTGTACAGTCCGATGTAGCGTGCCTGTAATTTTTGGCATGTGTTGTGTTCCCTAAGGTCCCTGGTGGACACCCATACCCGATCACCAGGAGAGTACTCAGGGTTGTTGCTCCGGTGCTTATCGGCATATTCCTTGTACTTGGCATTAACTGACATAATGCGTTGGTGAACTTCCTCCCAAATCAACTGCCTACGGGTGAACCACTCTTCCATGGCCTGTACCCATGCTGGAGAGTCATCCCAAGGAAACAGGGGAGGTTGGTAGCTGAGCATACACTGGAAGGGTGTAAGTTGTGTGGCTAAGTGCTTGAGAGTGTTTTGCGCATATTCAGCCTATGGGATGAATCAGGCCCAGTCCCCTTGGTTTCGCATGCAGAAGAATCTGAGGAAACATCCTATTTCTTGGTTGGTTCTCTCTACCTGGCCATTTGACTGGGTATGATATCCCAAAGTGAGGCTCACAGAGACCCTTAGCCTCTCCATGAAGCTGGCCCACAGACAAGAGATGAATTGAGGGCCACGGTCACTGACTATGTCTTCTGGAATGCCAAAGTATCGGAACATGTGCTGGAACAATAATTCAGTAATCTGAAATGCTGTGGGTAGGCCGGATAACAGGATGAGTCTCAGCACCTTGGAGAAGCAGTCAATGATGACCAAAACTGTGGAGTTGCCTTGGGATGGCAGCAGGTCAGTGATTAAGTCAATTGCCAGGTGGGACCATGGTCTCTGAGGCACAGGAAGAAGGCATCGTTTGCCAGCTGGAGGAGTTTGAGGTACCTTGGCTTGAGTGCACCCAGTGCATGAAGAGATGAAAAGAATGATCGCAGTCAGCATGTTCTCCCACCAGTACTTGTTTCGCAGCAGTTGGTGGGTGCAATGGCTGCTGGGATGACCAGTGACCAGTGGCAGGAGAAGTGTGTGCCCATGTGATGAGTCTGCTCCTGAGATGATTACGAACATACAGGCAGCCCGGTGGGCAGTTGACTGGAGGATTCTGTGGTTGTGAGTCCCTTATCTCCTTGTTGAGGTCCCAAGTGAATGCTTGGATGAAGCATTCAGGTGTCAGGATGGGATGAGGTTCCTGGTCATGAAGAAATGGGCAGAAGATGCGTGACAGGGTGTAAGCCTTGGTGTTTTTGGTGCCAGGATGATAGGATATCGTGAAGTTGAAACAAGTGAAGAACAGTGCCCATCGAGCTTGGCATGGGTTCAGTCTCTTTGCCTTCTTGAGATACTCGAGGTTTTTATGATCAGTGAAAATGACAAAGGGGTGTGTGGCAGTGCCTCTATTCCTGTAAGGTGAGCTTGATGGACAGTAGCTCTCAGTTCCCGACATCATAGTTTCTCTCTGCTGGAGTGAGCTTTTTGGAGAAGAACACTACAGGGTGGAGCTTGGGCCTTTCACCGAAGCGCTGGGAAAGAACCCCTCCTACACCAACCTCAGAGGCATCCACTTCAACCATGAATGGTCGGATCGGGTCCAGATGCTGAAGGATAGGGGCTGGGGTGAAAGCCATTTTGAGCGTGTCGAAGGCCTCTTCGGCTGTGGGGTTCTAGTGGAGGTATTTGGGTCCCTCCTTCAGGAGAGAGATCAGGGGCGCCATGAGGGTGCTGAACCCTCTAATGAAAGATGATAAAAAAAAGTTTGTTAAGCCTAGGAAACATTGGCGCTCCTTCACCGAAATGGGTATGGGCCAGGATGTGACTGCAGTTACCATGGAGCGGTCCATGCTGACCCCTTCAGTACTGATGATGTACCCCAGGAAGGAGATCTTACGCATGTGAAATTCACATTTCTCAGCCTTGACATAGAGATGGTTCTTGAGTACTGATCAAACATGGTTACGTTGTCTCTCTCCATCAGGGGAGTAGAACAGGATGTCATCGATGTAAGCTATAACATACCTCCCCAACATGTCTTGCAGCACGTTGTTAATGAGACACTGGAACATGCTTGGTGCCAAAGAGAGGCCGTATGGCATGACCCAGTACTCAAAATGGCTGGTGCTGGTACTGAAGGTGGTCTTCCATTCATTGCCCTCGCGGATGTGGACCAGCTTGTAGGCACTCCGTAGGTCAAGCTTGGAGAAGATCATGATGCTGTGGAGCTGTTCCAATGCAGAGGGCACAAGTGGAAGTAGATACAGGTGTTTTTCACTGATATCTGATTGAGTCCTTGAAAGTCTACACACGGACAAAATCCACTCTCTCTCTTCTCCATGAAAAAGAATCCTGCTGACGCTGGTGAAGTGGACGGGCATATGTACCCCTGCTTGAGGGCCTCCTGTATGTACTCTTCCATAACAGCTTGTTCGTTCTGGGACAGAGGGTAAATGCAGCTGCGTAGGGGAGAAGTACCAGGCAGGAGGTCGATGGCACAATCGTATGGATGATGTGGGGGTAGGCCGCATGCTTTGCCTTTGCTGAAGACCTCCCATAGGTCCAGGTAGCACACGGGGATCCCTTCCAGGGAGTCAGGGTGAGGACTCTGTACGGAACCTTGAGTGATGGTGAGTAGGCTCTCTCTGACTTCAATTCCCTCTGGTTCGTGATCGAACACTCGCTTGAAGAACTCCAGAAAGCTGTCATAGGAGGTGGTGTGTTTGCCTCCGCGCCTCCACACTGTGCTGGCCCATTGTAGTGCTTTGCTGGTTAAAAGTGAAAGAAATCCGGCGATCTTGCGTTCATCCGAGAGGTGTGGGAGCGAGGAGAAGTACATGGAGCACTGAAGCAGAAACCCCTTGCAGCTGATTTTGTGATACTCGTCGTACATGGCTTTATAGCCAACTCAGTGCTACGTGCCTCGTCAGCTATCAGCTCATGTACCATTCGATTTTGTGGAATAACTGTTAATTATCTAGTAAAGTGCTTATTGATATAATTAGTGTATGTAGTAATTTAGTGAATGCTGACTTTGTGATTTCTGTGCACATTTAGCAAAACTTTGTTTGCCATTTTTTACATCAGTATATTTCTGATCAACAAATGAAAGTGTTTCAGCGCATTTCCAGCACTACACCCCTTTAGCCAATGTGTCTTTTTGTATCAGAAAATTTTTACTCTAATATAAAAAGCAAACAGACTCAGCAAACACATGTGTGAAATTACTCTTAGATAATGAGGCTTGTTTTATGTGCAGAAGTTTTTGTCATCCCTTTTGTATTATTTACACATATTCTCATTATACACTATGGTCAAATCTGAATCTTTCTTGATCATAGCTGCTGGAGACCAAGTCCACAGACAGGAAGCAGACCCTTCTGCACTACATTGCTAATGTGGTGAGGGAGAAATATGCTGCTGTGAGCATGTTCTACAATGAACTTCATTATGTCGAGAAAGCTGCTGCTGGTAAGACTCGATTTATTATCACAAAGAAAAGCAAAATTATAAAAATTTTATTTTGTACAAGCATTTTGTTTGCACAGAAGACTAGCATTAACCAAATTAGAAATGACTGGTTTTCTGAGATTTTAATCATTAAAATACATATTTTGATATACAATTTTGATACATGTTCAGTATAATATAACTTTAATACGTCCAACAACTTTGTTGGAGGAAGCTGTGTTTTTGCCTCAGTTTGTTTGTTTGCCTTTTTCCAATGGAAGTCAAAAAGTAGTGAACAAATTTTTATGAAATTTGGAGGAAAGGTGGGCCATGGGACAAGGAACAAGTGTTTAGATTTCGATGCAAATCTGGATATGCATGTGGATGCAGAATCCAGATATGTATGTGGATCCAGGATTTTTTTTTTGTCTCTTCCCAGCATAATTCAAAAAGTAGTGATCAGATTTAGATGAAATTTGGATGGGCCAAGGAACAATTAATTAGATTTTGATGCAAATCCAAATATATGTCCCATTCTATAATTGTGGATACATTTCAAGTGTTGACTCTGTTAATCATCATCAACTCTGTTGTCATTAAACTGGGCAATCCGTTAACAGACTTGATGAGAACAAAGTTGACATTTTCCACTATTGTTTGTCTTAACTCCATATGCTAACCTCAAACTAGCTCCAATATGGCAGAATTTTATGTATTTTAATAATATTATTGTTTTTAAAAAATGAGTGAGAGATCCACTGCAATATCACAATAACAGATTTGATGAATAATTAATCTACTGCTGGTGTATCCTCAACATTTTGTTCGAATTAATGAGAGAAGAAACATAACATACCTCACCGCCTTTCTGAAGTTTCCTGCCAGAAGAAGTGACATCTCTCAATGCAGGTGTCATGCATATTATTAAAAATCTGTGGATTTTATGCGGTTTTATAACAGATTTAACAAGAACATTGGGTCAGATAAAAAAAGATATATTTTATTCCTGAAATTTCACATAATACAGACAATAGACTTTCTATCCAATTGCTTTTATAACAGTTAATAGAATAAGCCCCAAAGAACAGATTGTTCGACTGAATCACTTCCTGTTTATTCAAGTTGAACATATGAATCAGGAGTCGAAGACAGACGATAATGTGGGGGGAGGGGTGGGAGCCATTTAGTTAATGTTTTATGGATAAATTGGGTCTAAAATGTATATCAAGCACTGCTATTGGTGAAAGTTTGTCATAATTTGCAATATTGTTCAAAACTGGGTGGCACAGTGGTGTAGTGGTTACCTCACAGCAAGAAGGTTCTGGGTTCAAGCCTAGTGGCCAACGGGTGCCTTTCTGTGTGGAGTTTGCATGTTCTCCTCGTGTCTGCATGGGCTTCATCCGGGTGCTCCGGTTTCCCCTACAGTCCAAAGACATGCAGGTTAGGCTAATTGGTGGCTCTAAATTGACCGCAGGTACTGTATGAATGTGAGTGAGAATGGTTGTTTGTCTGTATGTGTCAGCCCTGCAATGGTCTGATCTAGCAACTTGTCCAGGGTGTACCCCGCCTCTCGTCCATAGTCAGCTGGGATAGGCTCCAGCTTGCCCGCAACCCTGCACAGGATAAGCGGTTACGGATAACGGATGGATAGATATTCAAAACTGATTCAATTAAGATTTATTTTGTGGAAAATAACAAAAGGTTTCTCTCGGAGATACGAAATGTATCCCGAATTCTAGAATGACCCATGTATGTAAACATAATAACATAGTATATTGTTAGTATAAAATAATATAGCGATAGTAAAATGCATATATTGTTATATTATCATTGAAATAAACACAAAACTGTACACAAATACTAGTATGAGTACATAGTCTGACACTGAAATGTACTATCAGTAGTTATACTTTATTTTAAATGCATTTTATTTTATATAGCAGGTGGAGAATTCAACACCATTCCACATTAATGCATGTCTTGTTAGTAAAGAGAAAACAATACCTTGTAAGACGTATAAATATTACAGATGGCCTGTTCCATGTAAAATGAAAGTCATGTGTTAAAACTTTTAACATAGAACTTATGTCATTATTTTAGCTTTGCTTCATAAAAATCTCTTTTGGAGACTTAAAGTAGGTACCATTCAAATGAAGAGTAATCCAGTTATCATATTGAATATTTCATGCCTCTGTTTGATTGGTGGTTAAAAAAAAATTCATGTTTGCCTGTTTAGTCTCTTTGGAGAATGTTCTGCTGGACGTGAGGGAGCTGCAGAGAGGGATGGATCTGACTCGGCGTGAGTACAGTATGCACGGCCACAACTCGCTGCTCAAGGACTTTATCCACCACAACGAGACCAGGCTGAAAAAACTACAGGATGATGCTCGAATCTCACAGGTACAAAAACAGTAAGCTTTTGAACTGTGTGTATTGTTTGGTACAGACTGATCTGGACGAGTCTCAGACATTTTAAACCCTGTATTCGATCTACAGAGACTCAAATCATAGCTGGAGCTACAGTGATGCTTGAAACTTTGTTAACCCTTTAGAATTTTCTATAAACAAGTTCTTGTTATCGCTTTCGTTATAACAGCTATAAACAGACAAACAAAAAATTTAGTTTGTTACAGAGAAACACAAAGCACAAACTCTTCCTTCCTGAGGACTTTCCTGTGGTGGAAAACAGCTTTACCTCTGACTGTTACAAAGTGTTGGCACTAAAGGCTCCTTCCTCAATATTAAATAAATGTCTCTTCAAAGAAAATTTCAGTATATCAACAATTAGGCCTGTATGTTTTTCTTTATGAAATAACAGGCATTTTTTATCTGTTTATTATTAGACTTAGCTTATGTGTGCCATACTCTATACAAGTCCCTATAATAGGCATATCAGACGCTCGCTGGCCATGCTGTGAAAATTGTCCATGCAGATGCTCATCTAAGTTTCCAAATCTGTCATTGCTTAACTCTTGAATATTTTCTACTGTGAGTATGCTCATTAAAAAGCCCATAATCTCTGCTTTCCAAAGAAATTTATCTCATTAAGATCCTGCGACCCTGTAGAACAGGATAAAGCGGCTAGAGATAATGAGATGAGATGAGAAGATTTGTTCAGTACTTTGGGAGTAACAGCAGGTTGAAGTTGGTACAACAGAGTACACTCTCTGCTTGCGGGACATCGGGAAACTGCCAGTGCTTTTTGAGTCATGGGAAAGTGTTCAGGCTCTCTCTCTTGTGATCGGTTTCCAACTGGATTACTCGTGAATATCAATCAGATAACTTTTATAGGGACGGTCTCTCGCTCTCACGGTTTCTGATGAAGTATTCAGCAAAATTTTCCATCAGCTAGTTTTGATGTTATGCTTCACGGGAGACTTTGAAGTGAGTTTTCAGAGCTTTACCTACTTATTTTTTTCAAATCAAACTGATTCATGTCAATAAATAACTATTTTAGAATATAACTGGAGTTGTTTTGCTGAAAAATATTGAGATCTTAGTAGTCAGAATGATATTTAAAAAAACAGAAGTCAGAAACGCGAGTGTCAATTTCAATTCAATTCACTGGAATTGTTTATTAAATGTGGCTCACACAGTTTTTTCGAGGTTTGCCTTGAAAACTGTGAAAATAATCATTTATATTCTTTAATATAAACACTAGTAGGCCCTAATTTTGAGAAATACAAAGGCCTACAGAGCACAAACAGGGTATTAGAAATAATCTTTTATAAATTTTTATTGAGTGCACCAATTTAACATTTTACCTAATTAGCATAATTTATGCTAATTAAATACAGATTTGCATATTTTTGTTTTTAATTATTTTTCAAACTTTGTATTCAGTATACAACCATCTATGTCCCTGCCAATTTCCATGTAAATATCTTGAAAAAAGTTATTAAGAAAAAACATTTGATCTCATTCGTTACTGAGGCCCATTTTGGACCATGTGATCTTCATACAGAATATTACAGCAGCTTTCTAAAAATTAAGTCATTTTATCAATCTTTGATTTGTAATATCTTAAGAACAGATAAACATGTTTGAATTCTGTAAAAAAAAAAAAAAAGTATGTTGTTCTGCATTCGATTCTGAATTCAATGAGAGATGTTTCAAGCAATTTGGATTGAATTTGAATTTTCACCTGATATGCCTACTTTAAGTCAGACACTAGACTTATACTGTGACATAAATTGGCACATATTCTCACAATACTTTTGCATTAGCCTGAATGACCATGGTTAGACAAGTGTTGCGTTTATATCCCCATTCATGCTAGAGCATCTCTCTCTCTCTCTCTCTCTCTCTCTCTCTCTCTCTCTCTCTGTTTTACACAACTAACCCTTTGAGGGATTGTGTCATAGGAATTGTGTTTAACTAGCTATAGTGCATTGAAAGTAGGAAGAACGAAGTATGAATAACTTGGTACAAAGTCTGCTCATTGAAATGGCATGATATGTCTATGAGCTGTGCTTAATTATTCATTTATATCTTTCTAGCCCTCATGTATGCCAGTATCTTTGGGAATGTGTCAGCCATCATACAGCGGCTATACTCAGGTACAGCACGCTACCACACTCAGATGCTCCGTGTCAGAGAGTTTATTCGCTTCCACCAAATCCCCAACCCACTCAGACAGAGGCTGGAGGAGTATTTCCAACACGCCTGGTCCTACACTAATGGAATTGACATGAATGCGGTGAGTCATACAGATAATCAAACGTGCTATTAAGTGTTAGAGTTGGTCTGATAATCAGATAAATGCTTGCCAACGTTCCAAGAATTTGCTTTGTAGGTTAGGATGATGACTCCGTGTTTCACTGCATTACAAGAACTAATAACCTCAGAATAAATTTCCTCTCCACTTGCAGCTTGCATTCTATGATTCACTTCATAAAACACTTTTATGACAATTAATTTTTTTTTCCATATCGAACATTAAGCAAGATTGGATGGATTGGGTGCTGTGATTACTGTTCTTTCATTGTAATGGTTTTGCTCTCTTTGCTTTTCCAATTTCAGTGGTTAAATAACAAGACTAAAGAAAATAACTGGTAAAGCCTGTATGTGCTTCGTTCCATGACATACACTTATTATATTTTTCATTATGTTCTGGTGAAGAGCTTTTTGTATTGGAAAGTGAACATTCTGATGAGTGAAATGAGTCTGAGGGGAATTGGGTCCTCTCCTCCACCCACCTCGTTCAGTGCCTCATTACTAATAATGAGGAAATATGGCAAACTCTGATATTCCAGGAACAGAGAGACACTTCGTGATGAGGAAGAGGCTGATGAGATGGACGACATTTGACAGAAATAGCATGGTGTGACCGATTTTGACTGATCATTTGAGAATGGGTTATAAGTTGCTGAGGGAGTTGCTGAACTGTATCAGGTCACTAGCACTAAGGCTGTGTATATGCAGTGCATTTCAAGAGTGTTTAGATCTTTTATTTAGCACCATTGGCAATGATTACAGGCATAACTCTTCTTGTGTGTGATGCTACAAGTTTAGCATGCCTGACCATCTCTTGGTGGCACGGTGGTGCAGTTGGTTAGCACTGTCGCCTCACAGCAAGAAGGTTCTGGATTCAAGCCCAGGGGCCGATGGGGGCCTTTCTGTGTGGAGTTTGTATGTTCTCCCCGTGTCTTTGTGGGTTTCCCCCACAGTCCAAAGACATACCGTTAGGTTAACTGGCTACTCTAAATTGTCCATGTGTGTGAATGAGTGAGAGGAGAAAACCTCTATAATAATCCAGTAGAAGGCAATGGGAAACCACTACTGTAATTCTTCCCGAGAGACTTTGATGGCTGAAGCTGTCAGAGTGGCCATGTCCCTGCAGTGATATGCCAGATAGAGAGAGAACATCCCTCTCTGTGGAAATTCTCAAGCTTGTCATGTTGGATTGAACACTGGTGAACCACGCTTTTCAAATTTCAGAGACGTTCGATCAGGTTCAAGTCCAGGTTTTAGCTGAGCCAGTGAAAGACATTCATAGATTTATCCTGAAGCCACTTCTTTATTGGTTTAGTTGTGTGTTTTGTGTCGGTGTTGTGTTGAAAGGTGAACCTTTGCCCCAGTTGGAGGTTGTGTGTGCTCTTGAGCAGTCCAGGCTTTAGTTTGACTATTCAAAGACATTCATAGGTTTGTCCTAAAGTCATTTCTGTGTTTTAGTTCTGTGATTGGATCATTGTTCACTGTTGGAAGGTGAACTTTTAACCCAGTTGGATATCTTCAGAGCTCTTGAACAGGATATCCTTGAAGATATAGCTGTACTTGGATCCACTCATCTTTCTCTTACTCCTGACATGACTCCTAATATATCCATATCTTACCTGCTGTTGAAAAATATCCCAGTGGTGTTGCCGCGACCTTGCTTCGCAGTATCACTGGAATTGGCAAAATGACTGGTTTCCTTCAGATGTAACACTTGAACTTATTTTTAGTGAGGTCATGCTTAGTTTCATCAAACAAAGGCCTGAGAGTCATCCACGTAATCTATTATGTGCCTTTTACAGAGATGAGGCCTCTGTGTGGCCACTTCACTATAAAGTCTGACTGGTGGGGTACTGCAGAGATGGTTATTCTTCTGGGAGGTTCTCCCATCTCCACACAGGACTTCTGGTGTTCTGTCAGAGTGACTTTCAGGTTCTTGGCTGTCCCCCAATGACTATGTATGCTGAGGATGGATTCAGCTCGAGGAAATGTCTTGGCAGATCCAAAATTCTTCTTTTAAGATAGAAAGCCTCTGTGCTTATTGGGATCTTCAAAGCTGAGAAACTTTTTTGCTTAACATCCCCCAATCCTGCCTTGGTGATCTATGGACAATTCCTTTCACCTCATTGCTTTGCTTTTACGCTGACATGCATTCATCTGTCCAGCTTTATATAAATATAGCTGTATCGCTCTCAGTCATTTCCAATCCAGGGTTCTAATTCGGCCTTTTCAGCATATCGGGCCGGTATGCAATGTTTCTTTACTGCTATGCCCACAATACTGCTGACTGACAAGACTTGTCAATCTTGAAAATGTGGTCTTTTGTTTAATTTTCTCTTGTTATCCCCATGCAGTGGTGATTGCGCACCGCTGTGCGAATGTTCTACATTCGGACAGACTCCACTCCCCATCCACGTAAGCGCCCAGTGCGTACTTGCCTAAGTAGTTCCAAGTGGAGATCGTCACTGATCATGCTAGTCCGGTTTGCCTCCTTCCTTATGCTGTGTTCATGATAAAGTGCCATCCGTGTTCAGAGGCGCTTACACACCATGCACGTAATACGTGCCAGTGCCTGGCAATTTTTTATGACGCAACACAGTGCGTTGAAACCGTTGGAGTGACGGTCAGTAGGGGAAAGTATGATACGAGTTAGATCTGGATAGTCATGTATTGTAATTGAATGGCTGAAACTGAAAATACTGTAAAGCTGACACTTGGTGAACATCAACTGGTTGTTTTATTCTTATTCTGTAAATATGTCACTAATATTGTTGAATATTAATTATAATAAGTCTTTCATCAAAAACAATCACAGAAACTTTTGGCAAAAAAAATCTCATTAATATTACCAAAAAAGAGTATTTCCTGCAAGTGCCAGGAAATGCACTAAAATGCATCTCCAAGCATGTAGAACCCGTGAGCTTTCGGGGCCGCCTTAGGTGGCCCCGAACCCCTGGCCATTATGACTTGTGCCACTATGCTGATATTTTGGTCTAGTTAGAACCCTGCAATCAACTAAATTCTGACACTGTAATCAGGGTGGCATGGTGCCACAGTAGGCAGCATTACCATCATGCAGCTCTTGGTCCCTGGTTTGATCCTGAGTTTGAGTTGCTATCCCTGTGTTCCTGCATGTTCTCCCTGTGGCTAAATGGGTCTTCTATGTGTTCTCTGGTTTCCTCATACTGTCCAAAAATATACAGATAGCCAGATTGACTATGCTGAATTGAAAGAATGATCATTGGAAAGAGGACACACTTCATCTTGGTTTTGAGCGTCATAACAAGCCCCATCGATGGATTCAGACGTGATCACTTTCCCCTCGTTTTTATTACCTTAAAGCATCATATTTACAGAAATCAAATGAGGAAAAAATTAAGGTGTCTTAATTAACTTATGAATGCACTATTGCACTATATATTTAATGTATATAACTTCTTATGTTAGTGTAAACTCTGCTGACTATGGCCTCAACTTTGCATATACTTCTTAATTTCTTAGCTATTGTATACAGGAGTTTCTACTGTTATCCTATAAGTTTTCTGGGTTCATTTCAAGTCTCTTTCTATCTCACACTTTTTCTATTTATCGCTCCAGGTACTGAAAGGCTTCCCTGAGTGTCTTCAGGCAGATATATGTCTGCACCTGAACCGTACTCTCCTGCAGAACTGTAAAGCTTTTAAGGGATCCACTAAAGGTTGCCTGCGAGCCCTGGCCATGAAATTCAAAACCACTCACGCTCCACCGGGTGACACATTAGTCCATGCGGGTGATGTTCTCTCTGCCCTTTACTTTATTTCCAGAGGATCCATTGAAATACTACGGGGAGATGTGGTGGTGGCCATCTTAGGTACATAACAATATGGATTTAAAAGAAAAATTGGTTGAAGATCTCTTTGGGCTTCAGTAGTGATTTTATTCTTTTAGGACATGGGTGGATTGTAACTGACTGGCATTACAGTCAAAATTTTGGAGAAGTGTATTTGTAAGATGTCAGTGATTTGTGAAAACTTGCATCACCATGTGTGGAGCAATATACAGTGGTTTTTGGCGTTTGTTTGTTTGTTTGTGCATGATTTTCAATAGTTTACTGCCATCTGCTGGATGCAAATTGAAAGTTCATAATTTGTCATGTTATATTGGCTATAGTATATATGGCTACTATATTGGCTATAGTAGATTCACCAAAAAAAAAAAAAGTTTAGTAGCTTTGCATCACTAAATATGTATCCAACTTATAAACAATCATATATTACTATTTTTTTCCCAACAGAAATGAACAACAAACATTACTATGCATACACGTAACATTTTTCCCTATATTGATATGATATACTTCATTTTCCACAGGAAAGAATGATATATTTGGTGAGCCCATCAATCTGTATGCTCGACCAGGCAAGTCCAATGCTGATGTCAGGGCTCTCACCTATTGCGACTTGCACAAGATCCATAGAGAGGATGTTCTGGAGGTTCTTGACATGTATCCAGAGTTCTCAGATCACTTCTGGAGCAACCTGGAGATCACTTTTAACCTGAGAGATGTAAGTCCTTGCTCCTGAGCAATATCCTTATATAGTCAAATAACTCCTCTCTCTCTCTCTCTCTCTCTCTCTCTCTCTCTCTCTCTCTCTCTAATCAAGCTATCCAATCATGAGCCAAATGTTTGTGGACAGCTAACCATCATATGAATATGAAAATGTTGACACAAACTTGGAAGGACACAATTATATAGGATGACTTTTTATGTCCCTGTACTCAAACTAAGAGTCCCAGACCTGTTCCAGCATAACAATGCCTCTGTTCACAACATAAGCGCCATAAAAACATGGTTTGAAAAGATTTTAGGAGAAGAATTTGAGTGGCCTGCACAGAGCTCTGACACCAACCCCATTGAACACCTTTAGGATGAACTGGAACACTAACTGTATCCCAGGCCTCCTTTCCCAACATCAGTGCCTGACCTCACTAATGCTCTTGTCACTGAATGTGCAAATCCCCACAGCCACACTCCAAAATCTAGTGGAAAGCCTTTCCAGAATAGTGGAGATTATTATAACAGTAAAGGGAGGCTAAATCTGGAATGGAATGTTCAACAAGCACATATGGGAGTGATGGTCAGGTGTCCACAAACTTTTGGCTACGAAGTGTGCTTATATAACCACACAATCCTTGTCTGTAGATCAAAACTATAAAAGCATAGGTAACAGGGTGATGTGGAATGTGATGAAGTTATAAAAAAGCAAATGCTCTTATCAATGTTATTTGTTTTATTTCGTGAATTTTGTCAGGAGTTGTTGGTTTTGCTAAAGTGTCACAATAATGACATGTGCCTTATGATCACAGACCAACATGATTCCTGGGTCTCCAAGCAGTGATGACTCGGACAATACTGGCTTTAACAAACTCCGCAAACGAAAGCTTTCCTTCCGACGACGAACAGAAAAAGGTACTGTTCAGAGGTCGGCAGTGATGATGATCAATTGCCCTAATTTTTATCTGTAACTTATTTTTCCTTGAAGTTTAAGACTGTTGTGTTGGTAAGGCATCAGTTTGTCTTTGTCTTTTATAAGATGATGCAGATGCAGGAGAGCTCAAGAAGAACCAGAAGCCAGTGCGACGTAACAGGAAACAGGTCAGAAGTAGTCAGAACGAGGGACTAAAACCAGACTTCAAAGGGCCTCGGAGTTCAAGCTCTTCCCACTCGAGTGGCGATGAAAGGGAGGATCTTGTTCATACTCGCTCCAATCTGCCAACAACAATATTGGAGCTCTCTCAAGCCCAAGGCACTTCTGTGGTCTTTAATGACAACCCTGAGGGGGAAGCGGATCCTAAAACAGGCAACACCTGCAATGCTCTGTCAGGTAAGATTTCCAAGGCAGAAAATTTGGCAAGGAAATGAAACAAAACCGGAAGCTATGGTTGTAATATTTGGATTTACAGTGGTGCTTGAAAGTTTGTGAACCCTTTAGAATTTTCTACATTTCTGCATAAATATGACCTAAAACATCATCAGATTT
>JANZLB010000024.1:49780724-49791523 GCA_026167865.1 Notarius quadriscutis | reverse complement strand
CCCTCCTTTCTTGTCTTCTCTGCGACACTGTCTGCGGTCACCTACAATTTTTGGGAGGTGCGCGCGAGTCTCTGCGAAGGGGGTCAAAATATCTGCGACGTATCTGCGACACTTCGCAGACGACCTGGCTTCTGAGCATAAACTGGGCTTTACATCAGTCACCCAACCATCTCTGACAATACTTCGCACTCCCTGACAAAGAGAATGCACATTCACCTGGTCATTAGTTTGTCGCATGTTAATGGCACTAAAACAGCCACCGTCAAATGGTGCGGTTAGAGTCTTGTTCTCGGACTCGAATTTTTTTTTTTTTAAATGACTCAGACTTGAACACTGGGGACTCGAGATTTGATTCAAACTCAAGGTTTGGTGCTTCGACTACAACACTGCCACCTCATTTTTCATCAATAACCCATCGCAAAGTTGCAGTAGCCGAAACTTTAAGAGATGAATTTTGCTCCAGGCCTGTTCATGTGGCTGGTTTGGCCTGGTGAAAAACCTTCACTAGGACCTTGGAGCACCACTTGCTCACCCTTGATTTAGAAGATCATCATTAAAACAGTCAACTGAATTCATTTCACAGATAACCAATTTACCGAGTGGGCCGAGAAGAGGCAACATTACAACAATCATGACTAATCACCAATTTTAACATTAAGGATATCAAGTCAGGTTTCATTTAAAGTTGGTCAAACCCAGAATTGATGGAAAAACCGATCTTGGCTAAAGTCCCTATAGCTATTAGTGCTTTGACAGGATCTTTAACCACTCAACCCAGAGAAGAAAAACAGCAAACACTTTTTTTTTTTTTTTTTAAGCACACGGCTAAAACTAAGTGTCCAGTTTCTCAAACTCCTGCCTGCCTGGGACTGCAGCCAACAGAAAGCTGTGCAGATAAAAGCTGGATTGTGAGGTCATTGTTTTCTGGAACCCCGCAGGGTTTTCGAGTCGAGTCACTCGAGTTTTAGCAAACTGTAAAACCAGTACCAGATGAGATTATATCACTCAGCATGCATAAAGCCTGTTAGGGAAACACTTTGAAATACATTTCACCAACTGTCAAGTGACGGAACGCGTCTTTAAATGATGCAGATAGGAAAATCAACTCAACCCTGGAAAAGGGAAAAAAGTAGTGAATGGCAAAAAAAGAAAACGCGTTTGCCCCTTCACATCCAAGCGCTACACGTGAACTCTGACTACTTCTGCATTTTCCTCCATTATCTTTACACTGCATTTTCTGGCAACACATGCTTCCGGCACGTCCCTTTGTGAATTGACTCACTGTGTGTGCCTGTGAATCCAGATAAAGACGGAGGCCTCTCCAGTGCCTTGGGTAAAACTTGAACAAGTATGGCTTATCTGGACGGCTCATTAGGATCCCAGGCATCACTAGTTTAACCTCCGGGGCAATCTCCATGTGACCCCTATCGCACTGCCCTGATGGCACTTTGGCGCAGTCAAGGTTTGGCGTATTAGTTCAAATCGGTGAAGAAAAGACAGACCCACACAGCACAGCCAAAAACTGAAGAGTCACAACTGGGAGGGATTTCTCAAGACATAACAGCCAGAACAATTTCTGAATGTTAACTGGCTCCCAGTTAGCATTGTTTCCATTCATAAATAGAAACAGAACCATACTGCGTTTCAAGAAGAAAGCTATGCACGAGAAACTTTAAACTGGGAAAATATTATTTGATCAAAAAGGTTCTAGAAATATACAAATAAGGTCGCAAGCATTCAGAAAAATATGTCGTCATGGTGCCCAATAAAGAGCCACTTTTAAATGACGTGCCCCATAAGTTTTATTTAAACCCCATCTCCAGGAAAAAAAGACCACAGACCAAGAGGTTCAGTCAAGGACGAAACGACACTGCAGTTTTTCATGAGTCTGGGCCAGTGATGAGAAGGATGCAGAGGAAGAGGACCTACCAAGGAAGTCAGGGTCCTCAACTGTCCCGAGTCTCAAAGCAACAGTCATTTGATAGCATCGCTTATGGAGCGCTGGACTTCCCTGAGGAAATGCCAGGGAGGACGAGTCATAGCGACTGTTGAAGAGAAAGCCTTGAGAAACAGCACTCCCAGAAAAACGGGCCGGCCATAAAGGCAAAATTAATCCCTAACAAACATGGGGTGGGACACTCCAGAAAGAAGAATAAAGAAAAAAAAAAAACAGCACAGCTGCAAAGTCTGCAAACCATCATCGCACACACCTCCTGCAAACAGCGCATCGATCAAATGGTTTGATGCGTTCGATCTGGAGCACAAGCAGGACCTTGTCAAAGTGGTAGGATGCGATGAATCCAGATCAGTGGGTCAATCATTAAAACACACACAAGCAGCGACAGCCGACCAGAACTGAAACGTGGGGATTACAAAGAGTGTCTGAAGCATAGACAATGTTATAGTACGATTTAGAGCAGGGGTTCTCAACCTTTTCTGCTTTAAGGCCCACCTATTCATACTTGTAACGAGTCGGGGCCCATTATTAAAAATAAATAAATAAATAAAATAAAATTCCCCGATTATTTTGGCTCATCTATTCTGTTAGAATCTAATAAATCTACTGGAAAAAGGTGTATTAAGGCCAAATTTAAAAAATAAAAATAAATAAAAAGTGCGTTTCCGGTAACCCGACCAATCGAGAATTTCCGCGTTGAATTTGCCAACCATAAAGTGACTACAAATTTCCCTCGATATTTTAGTGCAAGCGGCGTTAGTTTGTCATAATTTTTTGTTTCAACGCATTCAAGTTGTGAAAGAAATGATAAAAAGTAAAAAATGTTTCGCCACGTCCATCAGGCCCCCTGCATAAACATGGGCACAGCCATCTCGCGCAGATCATCATAACTCAAACTCTCGTGATATTCACGTTGATCACGTGAGCAGTGTTGCCAGATTGGGTGGTTTCCCGGGTTTTGAACAAATTTTGGGCTGGGAAACATCAGCATTATCTGGCAACACTGCGCGTGAGTCGTCTGATAAACTAACATCATGGTGGGTATAAAGGATTCTGTGCCAAAATACGATTTTGTAAGATGTTTACTTGTGTTAATTTTTTTTCAAAAAATAAAATTTCCTACCTACCGACCCCATTTTAGTATTTCATGTTACCTGAAACACTTTTTTTTTTTTGGCCTAATGGAGTGCAACATCACTCCCTGTTACAGACGGGAGCTCAGGAATTAATAAAATACAATAAAAAACTGTTTTAATTGTAGGCATTGTGTTTAAAACTGTATGGATGTGCCAGAAGCCGACATAAAACCAGTCGTTCTCAGTCAAAAGGGATTAATGATCCAAAAGTGGAGTCTGGTTGATTAACACAAGAACTTATTGCCATGTTTGTGTCCAGAAAACAAGCAAGTTATTAAAACCAAGAAGAAGTGGATATAGAAACCACTCAATGGGATTAGATCCTTACACGATAACAAAGAAGGATTTTTCCTAGGAGTTGGAAAATTATCCATCCATCGAGTTCCCCGACATCTCAAACTACCTGGTGCTGCAGACATCGTTCTACACGGACAAGCAGATGAAAACCTGGAAGAGCATGGAGGTGTACAACTTTTTATAAGTGGCTGGGGATCAGGACACTACAAGGTAAATCCTGTGTCATTTATGCAGTGGGAATTTCTGGGCTTTTTGTACGCGTCTTTGCGATGGTTGCTAGGATGCTACAAGTTTTATTATCAGGTGTAAACAAACTACAGCCGCTCGGTTCTCAATCCTCCCTGCTCATCTCTTCCAGCTAAATCATTCACAAAGGTCCACAGAAACACCTTTAAAGACCTGGGTATTATGCATATTACATACGTGTTAGATTACAATACGGCGACCACAATCAAACAGTAAACAAAAACACATCTGAGGACTTAAGCGTCTCCCGAACTTCAAAACATCACGAAATAACAGAAAAGTGATTTGCGAAGCCAAACAAAATAAATCAGAACAATTTACAAACCTTTCACGAAGTGATCACTGCAAACTCGAGCGTTCTTCGACTTGGCTCCCTTTGATCGCAGCGAAAGGTTCAAGAGCTACCTTTTTCATCATCTTTTGGTAAAATCCTTTGCTCTTTCACCCTTTTTGATCACTTCACGGGGAATCTGAAGAAACTTTTATCAGTTTTACAGTTTGTTCGATTCAAGCAGCCCAAAACAAAGCAAACGTAGAGCATCTGAACGACTAGCAAGGCGCCCCAGCGATAGTATCGCTTTGTGAACAGTGAGCTCAGCTGACCACCACTTCATGTCTTGCATATCTAATGAGGTGGATGTGACATCCGATGCAACCCAGCAATTGTACCCTACTAAAATTAGCATCAGCTTGGAAAAAAAGAAATTCGCGGCCCGCTAGTTGAGAAACACCGATTTAGAGGAAGGGTGCCAATAATTTTAGAGTTGACTGCACACAGTGATGCTTTGTAACAGCCTTAAAAGTTCTTCTAAGACTTTTTTTTTTCCTGACCTTGAGGGCTGCATCGTACACGTCGTTTGTAAGCGTCTCCATCATGTAGGAGCCTCCCCAAGGGTCGGCTACTTTCGGGATGCCAGACTCCTCCTGGATGATGATCTGGGTGTTGCGGGCGATACGGGCACTCTTCACCGTGGGCAATCCCAGCGCCTCATCAAAAGAGTTAGTGTGCAGAGACTGTGTGCCTCCAAAAACTGCAGCCATGGCCTCGATCACTGTACGGATCACGTTGTTGTAGGGGTCCTGTGGAAAATCGCATCAAATAGAGCCTTTAACACAACTGTGAAGACTGAGGACTGGGAGTGTGTCTGACCTCTGGGCATTCATGCTTCATTCATCAATTAGAAACTGGGCTGTGAAGACAAAACACGACAGCTCTATCTAAGGTGTTACTCCAGTTGCCCTGAAAGACCCAGAGTGATATTCAGTGCTATAAATTTTGACCTAAGGAGCCATAGTCTATCGAGTTAAAACATTTAACAGTTATTCCACGAAATCGAGTCGTACATGAGCTGATAGCCGATGAGGTGCGTAGCACCGAGTTGGCTATAAGCCATGTACGACGAGATTGAGTGGAATAACTGTTTTATTCTACCCACATTCACTGAAACAGAGCACTTTTATTTTTTGCAAATTCGATAAATAAAAACTTTATACAAAGCGTCTGACAAAATAATTTCCGCTTCGAACGTAAAAAAGCCAGCGAAATGGCAGTAGCAATTTGTGAAAAATGCTACAGTAATAATTCTTGAAAAAAAAAAAAACATACGTTCTGACCATCAAATTATTTTATTCCATAATTTGTTGCGCTTTTTTTTGGTATTTTTTGGGGTTTTGTTTTCAAGTAGAGTTTTTATTTTGTCCTTGGTTGGTTCAGCAACACGCTCCGCCATTTTGTTTTTCTCTCCTCACGGTATATGAGCTGATAGCTGAGTAGCCAATTAGAGTGCGCGATTGCTCATATCCAGTCAATGTGGATGATATAATGCAAGTTATTCTGTGATTTCCACCTGTAATAGTGACCTACTTCTTCAATGTCTTGGCACCAGATGAAGAATGGGGCTGGAGGTAGAATGGGATTTTGTTGAATTTTGGCATGTTTTTCTGTATAAAGGAAACAGAGCAGAATAAAGACTTCAGAAAGGAAGACATTTCTGATATGCACATTCCAAAAGCATCACTTGGGTCTTTAATTTCCAAATTTAGAGATGGTGAAAACCTACACCTGCATTAATCCATCACTCTGAGAGGTCTTAATGTAATTGATTAAATGACATTTAGACTACAGACAGGATTGGCACTGGAGGGTCTTAAGCACTCACATCCACTGTGATGTCAATCACCCACTGTGGAACCGTTTCATTGAGCAGCATGGACTCCGTCTCGCCTCCAGAGTCTCGACAGAGCAACCTGCACGTACAGAGCCATATAATAATACTGAGACTCACACCATGCATCCCAGTCCCCATTTGTTTTGTCAAACAAACGTGCAGACTTGTTAAAAACACACACCTGAACAGTGTCCTTCCTCCTGCTTCACCAAAAATGACTGGAGTGTGTGGTGGCACTTGGAAATAACCATTTCCTTTCTGTATCCTGTTCTCATGCTCGCCATTCACTAAAGCAACAAAACACGAAGACTTAACATGATTCTCTATGAGAAAATAGTCTGAAGGCATAGTATACCTTATCGGCATTAACAGAACCTCTGACCATGGTTCAGCTCCGTTTCCTCATCCATGGGGCTGCTGTGTGTCCTGGGCCAATATTCCAACAGGGCTTGGAGCAGAAGTCCACCCAGATTCACTGCAACACACACCAGCATTCAACTGCTATTCCATACAAAAGCACACATTCACCTTTTGTAGAAACTTAAAAACCCTTAAAATCAGCTTGTTTTCAACAGGTTTCTGGTGCCAGGGTTTCAAAACAATTGGAATCCTCAAAACTTGACAGTTGAAGGGGAGGGAGGGATATTCAAGCCAGACTCAAATTCACAGACAGAGACATTCAACCCAGACTCAAATTCAGACAGACAGACAGACAGACAGACAGACAGGACATTCAACCCAGACTCAAATTCACAGACAGACCGACAGACATTCAACTCAGACTCAAATTCACAGACAGACAGACATTCAACTCAGACTCAAATTCACAGACAGACATTCAACCCAGACTCAAATTCACAGACGGACATTCAACCCAGACTCAAATTCACAGACAGACATTCAACTCAGACTCAAATTCACAGACAGACATTCAACCCAGACTCAAATTCACAGACAGACATTCAACCCAGACTCAAATTCACAGACAGACAGACATTCAACCCAGACTCAAATTCACAGACAGACAGACATTCAACCCAGACTCATTCATAGACAGATAGATATTCAACCCAGACTCAAACTCACAGACAGACAACCTGGTCTTTTTCCAATTTTCAAATGTCCAGTTTCTGACAGCCTGGGCCCAGTCTTGGCTCATATTTCTGTTTTGGCTGACAGGAGTGGAACCAGATGTGGTCTTCTACTGTTGTAGCCCATTGACCTCAAGGTTCAGTATCTTTTGCATTCCAAGATGCTTTTCTGTACAACACGGTTGTAAAGAGTGTTTATTTGATTTACAGCAGTCTTCCTGTCTGTTTGAACCAGTCTGGCCACTGACTTCTCTCATCAACAAGGCAACCGCAACTCACTGGACTTTTTTTTTTTTTTTGCACCATTCTGCGTAAAATATCACGCATAAAAATCTGATAATCAGCAGTTTCTCTATGCCACACTCAGTCAACGGATTACATATCTTTCCCCATTCTGATGTTTGATGTGAACATCACCTGAAGCTCTCGACCCGTACCAGCATGAACTGTGTACTGCATGAATGTACAGATGTTCATAGTAAAGTGGCTGGTGAATGTATGCAATATGCATTACATAGACATGAGTGTTTTACTGGGAAATGCACCACTCGCATTTTTCATATGAACTACATCCGGGATATGGAGAACCAAAACCGTGATATAAATCTTTATAATGGTCACTCGTGAGAAAATTGATGAATTGTTTTGATAAATTTAGGTACTTTTTGTTTGTGAATGTGTCTATACAAAGAAAATATCACACGTTGGCTTGAAGATATGAAGTTTATCTTATCGTTTTGAAAAATTTTTATTTTTCATACAACATACCTCGCAAATCTGAGTGACATGTTTCCTGATATTTCACTCTGATGTCACTCCCAGTGTTTTCCTGCTGACTAGACGCGTGTTGTCAAAATAGCAAACCAGTTCAGAAGTGAAACTCTTCTGATTAAATTGCATTTTTTTTGTGGATGTGTCCATATAATATAAAGCAACATTACACGGTGGCGCGAAATATACGTTCACCACTTGAAGATAAACCTCATATCTTCGCTTCATCGTGTAATATCCTCTACGCACGTATATGAATTTCTGGTCAGGTTAAGAAACTCCGTGTTATTCAGTGAAACTATATGCTTCCAACCTGGAGCACCGTTGAACATTTTATGAATCTTAGTTGCTTGGATTTGGAGGTTGAACTGCAGCTTAATGCTGAACCTTAGTTGCGCGCATCAAGAAGCATTTTTTGATCAAAATACGTCATTCCACTTTTAAACTCCAGAATTAGAAACAAATTTCTGCATTTTTAAAAAATATCCATTTCATGTCCGAAGCATAATTTACACCCTGCCACACACACCTTCACTCACACACAGACAGAGGGGTGTAAGAAAATCAGAAAGTCCAGGGACAGACATATCACAGCACAGGGAGGTTAAGGTCCTTGTTCAGGAACAACCCAAGATACACAAATGACTTTTACATATTTGACCTCGGTGTTTCTCAGATGACTACTCGCACATATTGCTACACTCACATTTTGGGTCTGAGCCATCTGGACTGGTAAATCCAGCATCCTTGGCCGAGACCCAAGCAGCAAAGCAATCGCTCTCATCGAGTGTAATAGTCAGCATCTATAGAGCACCAAAAGTATTAAATTACAAATACATTCACATTGACAACACTGAACATAATACACACGTATCATTTTGCAGAATGTTAACATTAGGTAGGTATTAGATACATAAAAATGTATACACTGATGTGACTCACCCCTGTTTTAAGATCCACAGAGAACCAGTTAGGCACATAAACCATCTTGAACCGTTTCTTGATCTCCTCATCAAACTCCATCTTTCCCAAATCTTCAACTTTACACGCCTGCATAAAGGGGTACGGATGAATAACCAAGATGCTGTGACAACATTTGGATGCAAAGGAAATCAAAACGCGACAGTTCGTACCTTTAACACATCCCAGTACGCTATGTTGCTGTTGGTGTCTTTGGTGAGGATGTGTCTCTTATCGTTCAGAATGTGGCACTGAATTATACTGGCTCCACCTAGAGGACAAATCAAGGTACTGAGAAAAAGTGTACGCGACCATTACGAAACCACCAGCCAACGAAAACTTCTGACTGCATGTGGAAATCTTAATAGTTTCACATTTATATGATTGAAGACAACAATAAAACATTTAAATACAATCAAAAGGTCATGAAACTACCCAATAATTATATAAAAGCATTGAATTCAAGACAGAATCATAGAAATTGTGTTGCTTTATATGTATGGTGGTCTGGGAAAACAAAGTCAAACATACTTGGACACCCTGACTATAATAATACAGTAATATGCTTCCTCAAACTTGTGTAGAAAAGTTATTAATATTCGAAACGTGTCTAGGCTTTCTCTGGAGAACACATTATGTAGACAAGCAGACAGTTTTACAGATGCAGCTGCACAAACGGCTGTAACCTATGAATAAAGCGAGCCATCGTTTCTCTTTTACTATTGGGGTTAACCAGATTTTAAAGTGCTGGCTGAGATGTGTCAAAAAAGAAACTGCATATTAGACCAAAAGTACAACCATTATCAGTACATAACTGTATGTAAAGTGCATGAATGCATATAGCAGTGTGAAGGAAGATGCTTACCTTTAATAACCTGATCCGGCTGCGTGCACAGTGGTGTCAGGGGAGTACTGCAGTCATTGTCGTAATCGCCAGATGCTCGGAAATTGTGGATGCCCTTTAGAGACTGCAGGGTAATGGAGATTAAATGAAAATTGAGGCTCAAAGGCTCAAGGCTCAGATCTTACAAAGACGTTATTAGGCTGAGATTTTTTAAAAATAATTTTCAAAAAGTTCAGTGAAGGTAAAATTGGTGACAGTGCGAACATGGGCATTGTGGACAACCATGTGCTTGTAAATCAATCCATATGTTACTGTTAATACTTTGTCATATCATTAGAATCTGCTGCTTAATTAAATAACAGCGCACAAGGATTCATTTTTCACTATCTTCAAACAAGTGGATTTTTAAAAAGTAAAAGACAAAAGGCTGATTAAAAGTTTAGGAGGGTGAGTCTATATGATGTGTCAGGAACAGCTGGGGCAGGTGGTGTCTTCATTCACGTCACTGGAGAAGGCAGCTGTGCTCACCCATTTGTTAACGGTGGACTTTGTGGTGGAGACCCAGATGGCCGACGGTGGGTCCGCTGACCTGTCCAGCTCCATCTGTCCAAGGCCAAATATACATTCAGCAATTTTACTTTCTTCGCACATAGGTACAGCTCTTCAAACTACACTCTAAACAATTCTCTCTCCACACCTGCTTTTATTACTTTAGCAACGGTCTTTGTATTTCACTACAGCCTGTTACTTCAGGTCAAGGTGCTCTCAGGATAGTGGAAAAGTACTGGCTATATGTCAGTACAATGTATGGAAGCTTTTTTTTTTTTTAGCAATTATACAGTGAACTCTAGAATTACTGGCACAAATTATTCCTAGCACAAAATTACATTGAAACTGAGAAAGAAATCTAACCTTTAATTGAAAATTTCTCTCTCTCTCACACACACACAAAATACACACATTACATAGTATATAAAGTGTGTGTGTGCAAGTGTGACAAAACTGCTCATTATTGCAACAGTCATTGGCACCCTGCATTTAATACTTTCTACAACCTCCCTTTACCATCTTTCACAACCATACTTTTACATAAGATTTGAGAATACAGAGGAAGGAATCGAAGAGCACTCCTCAACGACATGGAATGATTCACCCAATTCACAATTCGATTTTCCCACAATATTTTTGAAAAGCAAAATTAAAATGTGGGCGGCACGGTGGTGTAGTGGTTAGCGCTGTCGCCTCACAGCAAGAAGGTCCGGGTTCGAGCCCCGGGGCCAGCGAGGGCCTTTCTGTGCGGAGTTTGCATGTTCTCCCCGTGTCCGCGTG
>JANZLB010000024.1:47427723-47438082 GCA_026167865.1 Notarius quadriscutis | reverse complement strand
GCTGGAGCCTATCCCAGCTGACTACGGGCGAAAGGCGGGGTACATCCTGGACAAGTCGCCAGGTCATCACAGGGCTGGTCTGACAACCTATCTGACAGAAACATAGGAGAGGAATGTGCTGCACAACCGACCTGCTTTAGCATAACTCATAAATGCTGCGCTGTGTCCTGAGGGGGTACCTAGTTTACGTGTGGTAGGACGGGTTAAAATTTACTTCCATAAAACCAACCCTGCCGCTCCTTTCCTGATAGAAATAGGTGCTCAAGGGGGCGTCGTGGCTCAGGTGGATAAGGCAGGCGCCATACCATAAATCTGGGGACCCGGGTTCGATTCCGACCCGAGGTCATTTCCCAATCCCTTCCCGTCTCTCATTTCCTGTCTCTACACACTGTCCTATCCAATAAAAAGGTGAAAAAAAGCCCCCCCAAAAAACGACGAGTGTGCTGTTTGTAAACGCTTACATGGAGCTCTGTCTCGTGTCTGCATGGCTAACTAGTAGGTGGCTGATAAAAGATGTCCTAGATCCCCACCTCTGTTCAGCGACGGCCGTTCCAGGTTGAAAAAATGAACGATCCTGTCTGGCTAAAATGTCTGCCAGTTTTCTGGAAGTCCTCTCATACTCCCGCACCAGTCGGAGGGATCTCATCCCAAAGTGCGTAGAAACATATCTGTGAAGATTTTCAGTCATCCAGAGGTTAAATACCTGATACTCCCGATTAGTCAGAACTGAGGAAGCCTTTCGGATGAGAGGTGAAACATTTTCAAGAATCTTCAAGCAAGTCGAGTTGCTCTCTTCTACCAACCACAGTTCATTGACTGTTGTTTTGCCTATTATATGCACAGTCTGACTCTACTGTACGATCATATTTGCATAACATGTATATAAAAAATAAAAAATCAAGCGGCACGTCTCGTCTTTCAGCGTTTTTCCCTAAACCTACTGGTATGTGTATCCTGGTCACTCTTCTTTAATGGGTAATGGTCTTCATCACTACCGGAATGTGTGCTGGGTGGTGGGTTCTGGTCTTAATATTCCCAATGTCTCTAATAGTTGGTGTGGATGACTACAGCTCAGAGTCTGACGTCATTATTATACCTTCAGCCTTGGATTTTGTATCGCAAGATGAGATGCTGACACCCCTGGGGAGGCTGGATAAATACGTCACAAGCGAAAACATATTTAACAGGTACTAAACTGTAGGTTGTATTAGATTTATAAAAGGGTCTTATTAGTATGTCCATTAATGAGGTTTGTTTCAAACTGACAATTGGAGGTGTATTCAGTAGCTTTTCTGTTGAGAGGAGAAAGACCAGGGTGTCTCTTTTAATATTTGAATGTCTTGCATACCGAAGGATGTTTTGTAATTGTCTTTGCATTAATTTTGGCATTTTGTTTTCCAGAGATGCTTGCCATAGCGCACACCTCTCATTAGTATTTTATTCACAGACAGATGGTGGCTCGCAGTTTGCTGGATACACTCAAAGCAGTTAGTGAGGATGAGAGGGATTGTATTGCAGTCCTCGAGAGAGTCAGCAGACTTGCAGAGGACTCGGGTAAATTTCGTGTTTTTTTTTCTCTCTCTCTCTCTCTCTTCCCCGTTTGCTTTTCAGCATTTGAAATGAACACGCTCTCTCCTTGTTTTGTGTTAAAACTATGTGTACCTTTCTAGAAAGGTGATGTTATATTTAGTGTAGAACGCTGTCTCAGGTTCAGCGTGTTACAAAGAAATCCTTTCCCTTTAGCACCCATTAATGTTTAATGGGACTGGTGTGACTTATTAAAGTGTTTGTTCCAGGCTGCTACCTTACAAGGCAAAATCTAAAGGCTTTGCACACCTAACTAGCTCGCTAACAGCTATGTCCTAGAGAATTCTTGTAAGGTGTTTTTGCTGTAGTGCAGGAAAAGGTGATCAAGCTACTCGGATTTTGAAGGTTCCTGGTTTAAAAAAAAAAATGGCCGGCTGTGTTATGTATGTCTTGCTTAAGTTTTTGTGAATGTCCTTATTTAACACAACCAAAGCTGAAGAATGAGAAATACAATGAAAAAGCTGTTCTGCTGCAAAGTTACCATTTGCCAAATGAGAAGATGCCATTGTGTCTCTGAAACATGACACGCTTTATCACTGTGGTCATTTGGTTAGTGGTCTTGTTTAATCCAGATTGTGTTAATATAACAGGCTGTGTGTGTGTGTGTGTGTGTGTGTGTGTGTGTGTGTGTTTTTAAAGAGCCTACAGTTCGAGCTGAGCTGATGGAGCAAATTCCTCATATTGCCATTTTCTGCCAAGAAAACCGACCTTCCATTCCCTTCGCATTTTCAAAGTATTTGCTGCCCATTGTAGTGAGATATTTAGCTGATCAGAACAACCTGGTAAGTGTGTATGTGTTTAAACCTGCATCTTTTGTTTATATGCACTTACGTAGGGTGTTTCAGAAATCCTTTAACCAGAGATTGAAAGAAGCATTTCATTCTTTACGTTTCAGAATGTTGGATTAGACCACTGCATCAGTAAATAAATGTTTAGCTCTTTCTCATGTTGACTTATTTTTTTTTAAATTATACCCATGCTTGATCATGTTAAGGACTCCCACATCTGGGGGTCAGGAGATGTAGTGTTTTGCTAGTATATCACCATACATAGTGTAAGTGTGACGACCATGTTTCACCTCGGTATTGTGTTTCCTTTTGCTTCCACCGCCTAACAGGTTCGGAAGACAAGCCAGGCAGCCCTTCTGATGCTTCTGGAGCAGGAACTGATAGAGCGGGCAGACATTGAGAATCTTGTCTGTCCTGTTCTTGTCGATCTCACCGCCCCAGACAGCAATGATGATGTCAAGACTGAAGCTATGGCAGTGAGTTTTTCAATGGAGAACTTGACATTCTGACCCTATGACTTGTTTTCAGGATTTTTGTTTTAACCCTAATGTTTAAAAACAGATTATTTGCAAAATGGCACCCATGGTGGGGAAGGATATTACAGAGCGCCTCTTCCTTCCACGCTTCTGTGAGATGTGCTGTGACTGCAGGATGTTCCATGTACGCAAGGTAGGCATCTCGGATTGGCCCTTTCACAAATCTAATTGCAGTGAAGAACAGTTTTGATTTGCTGTTTAAGACCGTCGTGGATATACAGTAGAAGTGGGCGTATTGTGACTTCATGCTGTAATTTTTTCTTCACTTGATAGGTGTGCGCAGCAAATTTTGGCGAGATCTGCACTGTTGTTGGCGGAGAAACAACGGAAGAATTACTGGTATGGACGCCTTATTTGCACTTGAGGTTTTAAAATGATTGCATGGGTTTACACAGAGCTATCTCTCTGGTGTTGGAAGGGTGCAGCAATGAGAGATGAAAAGTCGACAACAATACCTGTTCCATTCAGGGTTTAGTTTTGCATGTTCTGTTCCTGTATGGATTTCCCAAAAAGCATGTTGGAAAGTGGATTGGTTACTCTTAAGTTGCCCCTAGGTGTCAGTGAGTGTGAGCCTGTGTCTAGTATCCTGTGTCCCATTCAGGGTGTGTTTCTGCCTTGTGCTCGGAAGTAAGCTCTGGATCCACTGCCACCCTGACGAGCTGTTTCGCACAGCTGCACTTCTCTTGTAAAGGGTGGATTTTACGGCTTGTGCTACGATATTCTCGCACTGTACAGCTCTGTTCATGTTGGTCAGCAAAGATTAGACTTGCGCTTGTTTAACGATCATTGTTGGCTTAATTATGAGGAAATTTATATGCACCAATTTGTACTCACCTGTACAGGCCAAACCTGTATGGTCTGCACATTCCATGTCTGGATTACCAGTCTGGGTGTCTAATATAGCTGTAGTCTTTTATTTATCTAGTCCATTTTTAATTGAACCCATTAGGATAGAAATACAAACTTGTAGTTTTGCTATTATTATTATTATGATTATTATTAATAGTAGTAGTTTTGCTATTTGGGACCAAAAGGTTGCCAGTTTGTTTCCCTGGACAAGCAGGAATGGCTGAAGTGACCTTAGGCAAGGCGCCTAACCCCCAACTGCTCCCCAGACTGCCCACTGGTGTGGGTATGCCAGGGTCCTGTTGTATCTCGCTCTGGAGAAGAGTGTCTGCTAAATGCCTGTTTGTTTATTATTTTACATTACATTACAGGCATTTAGCAGACATTCTTATCCAGAGCGACATACAACACACCCTGAGCAGCCTAGAGAGCAGTTGCAAATTAGGTGCCTTGCTCAAGGGCACTTCAGCCATTCTTGCTGGTCCAGGGAATCGAACCGGCGACCTTTTGATCCCAAAGCTGCTTCTCTAACCTTTAGGCTATGGCTTCCTATTTTATTATAATAATAACAGCAGCATCAGCAACCTGTAATATAAACACGTGATTTTAGATTTGAATTAAAATGCTTATATTTAAGTGGGCAGGGAAAGATTTTCCTTTCCAAGTGTGGCCTTATTTATTTATTTTTCCTGCTGCATTGTCTTCCTTTGCAGCTGCCACGGTTTTTCCAGCTCTGCTCAGATAATGTGTGGGGAGTGCGGAAGGCCTGCGCAGAGTGCTTCATGACCGTGTCCTCGGCAACCTCTCAGGAAGTGCGCAGGACCAAACTCTCATCTCTTTTCATCAACCTCATAAGTGACCCCTCCCGCTGGGTACGCGACTTCCCTCTTTCCTGGGCAACTGCTCTGAGGATGTTTGTTTTGTGTAGATAAATGAGTATTATTATTATTATTTTTTAATTTCTCTCGCCTGGAATCTGGGCCGTGATCATTGTCTACAGATGTAAAGTGCAGGGTTATGCGTTCATAGTGAACCATATTTCATTATAACTCTATTCTTGTACTGTATATGAACACTTGACATTATATATAAATACAAAATTTTGAAATAATTTTGAAGCCTTCAGGTGTTTGCTGCATGCGGCGAGTAGCTAATTGCTTCCTGCTGTGTGTCCAACAGGTGCGCCAGGCAGCATTCCAGTCTCTGGGCCAGTTTATCTCTACATTTGCCAGTCCAAGCACTAATGTGGGCCAGTACTTCAAAGAGGGCACAGAAGAGGCTGACTGGAGAGGCCAACAATCGCACAACCAGTAGGAATGATGCTTCTAATACCAATGCCTTTTTTTTTTTTTTTGCGCCCGTCTTACTGCTTATATTTACACTGAGTTATTTGTCAGACACTCCTATACAGAGTACCTTTCAAGAAGTGGAAACGGCTTATGGTGCAACAGTCCAGAGTACTTGCTAATCCGTATTGATTCATAACCTGAAACACTGGAATACTAGTTTGTGCTGTAGTAGTCTTGCCTGTAACTGGAGCTAAGTGCAAAAAACAAACCAGAATGGAAGAAAGGTGTGAAGGCCTACATTATATGGCCAAACGTTTGTAATAACCTCCACTCTTCTAGGAAGGCATTCTACTAGATTTTTGGAGTGCGACTGTGGGGATTTGTGTGCATTCAGCCAGAAGAGCAATATTAAAGCCAGCCACTGATGTTGCAACAAGGAGGCATGAGATTGTTCAGTCAGGGCTCTATGCAGGCCACTCGAGTTCTCCACTTCTTTAGCTTACTAGTTATTTCTAGGCAGCATTATATCCTTCGGATGTATTAGTTTTTTGTGTGTGATTGATTCCACTCCAACTTTGGCAAATCATGTCTTCATGGATCTCATTATGAATTTGTGTATATGGAACGTTTTTGGGCCATTTTGCTCCAATGAAGAGAGAGCCTAATGTTACAGTACATATAAAGTTATCCTCTACTGTGTGCTTCCATCTTTGTAGCACTAGTTTGGGGAAGGCCCACTTATAGGAGTACCGGCTAGTGGTAGCGTGTCCGCCTCTCGATCGGGAGATCGTGAGTTCTATTCACGGTCGGGTCATACCAAAGGCCATCATAAAAATGGTACCTACTACCATCTGGCAAGGCATGCTGCAATACAGATGTGAGTGGGGAGTTAAACTCTCGCGGTTACCAGAGGATTAACCCCCCCACTGTAACCCTAGCTATGTAATAGGCGAGAGGCCGAGGGCTGCGGAAACGGAGATTGGCGCCACATGGCACGGGAAGGACTTTAACTTTTTAATAATATATAGATATGCAATATCTATTATGCATAAAAAATCAGTAATATATATCTACAATATACAGTATGTATTTATAAATATGCTATCAACAATATAAGCAGTACACCATATACAGACAATATGCAGGATATTTAAAGACGAAGCATTAGTATACTAAAAATATACATGACAGTCAGAGTACACAGAGTGCAGGGAGGTAGTGCAAATGAGTATACAGGAGGTAAAAGTGGTACAATAATATAATGGAAAGGATGGTTCAGGTCAGATACTTATGATGTTGATGGCACAGGGGAAGAAGCTGCTCTTCTGTCTGGTGGTTCTGGTTCATGGCACTCTACAGATGACTTGCAACCATATGGTCAAAATGTGCTATGTCATGAGTGTCCACCATGATGGTGGATATACAAAGCAATTAGGATGGCAGCCGCTGAAAGCGTGTCTATAAACAATGCTGAATTTTCTTAGTATTACCACGATTTGAATGGTCAAGCGAAGATTTGATACATAGAGATATGTGTGGTTTTAACCAATATTATTAAAAAAAAAAGTCGGATTTTTCTGAGGATAAGACACTTCTACCAACCATCGAGTACCCAGATATCACGTTCTATCTGGGTTGGTTGACAAATGTCAAATGAAGACTTAAGTCCATGGAAGCCTATAAGTTCTTTGTCTCTGGTTGGTAAATACCTTATTAATTAAACCAGTCAACGATGACAAAGCAGTTGTACTTGCAAGGGTAAGTTAGGGTTTCTTTTGCATTTAGTTTAATTCTATGTGTAAACAACAGATGAAGTGTGAAATTTTGACAAGTCTCTAGCTTTATGGCTGGGGGGGTTGGAAAAGGTTGTGACCAGGGTGTGAGGAGTCCTTAATGATTTTCTCTGCCCGCTTCTTGGTTTGTGAAATGTACAAATCCTGGAGGCTGGGCAGGGGAGCACCGATGATCCTTTCTGCTGACCTTACTGTTCGCTGCAGTCTGTTCCTGTCCTGTTTTGTGGCTGCTCTGAACCAGACTGTGATAGATGTGCACAGGATGGATTCAGTGATTGCGGTGTCGAACCATGTCCGCAGCTCCTGTGACGGGCCAGACTTCCTGAGTTGCCGCAGAAAGTACATTCTCTGCTGGGCTTTTGTAATAATGGAGCTGATGTTCGAGTCCCATTTCAAGTCTTGTGAGATGATACTTCCCAGAAACTTGAAGGTCTCCACAGTTGACACAAGGCTGCTGGATATTGTGAGGGGGAGCATCGCAGAGGGGCGTCTCCTGAAGTCCACAGTCATCTCCACTGTCTTGAGCGTGTTTAGCGCCAAGTTATTCTGACTGCACCAGAGCACCAACCGTTTGACTGCCCGCTTGCATGCAGATACGTTGCCATCTTGGATGAGGCCTATAACTGTAGTGTCATCTGCAGATTTCAGGAGGTTTACAGTTGGGTCCATGGAGGTGTTGTAATTGGTGGAAAGGGAGAAGAGCAGTAGGGAGAGCACACATCCCTGAGGAGCACCGGTGCTGATTGACTGACTGTATGCCAGAAGTGACTGCTCCCAGCCTTATTTGCTGTTCCCTGCCTGTCAGGAAGCTTGTGACATATCCACTGGCATATGGCAGGTGAGACACTGAGGTGGGATAGATTGGAGGAGAGGATTTCTGGAATTATGATGTTGAACACTGAGCTGAAGTCTATGAGCAGGATCCTTGTGTCGGTCCCTGGACAGTCAAGATGTTGCAGGATGTAGTGCAGTCCCATGTGGACTGCTTCATGCACTGACCTGTTTGCCCTGTAAGCAAACTGCAGGGGGTCTAGCAGGTGACCTGTAATACTCTTCAGGTGGGCCAACACGAGTCCTTCAAAGGACTTCATGACCACAGACATCAGAGCAACAGGCCTGGAGTCATTTAGTCATGTGATGGAGGGTTTCTTGAGGACTGGAATGGTGGTGGAGCACTTCAAGCAGGAGGGGATTTGAAACAGCTCAAGGGCTCTGTTGAAGATCTGTGTTTAAAAAAAAAAAAAGTGGACCAGTTGGTCAGCACAGGCTTTAAGACAGGAGAGGGAGACTCTGTCTGGGCCTGGTGCTGTCCTGATTTTTTTTGGCTCTGGAAAAGCCATCTCATGTCCTCTTCACACACCTTAAGTGCAGTCTTAACATCCGGGGAGGGGGTTGCCAAGGGTGGGTGAGGGATGTGAATGTATTCTCAAACCTGCACTAGAAGGCATTCAGGTCATCAGCGGGGGGGATGGTCTCCTATAGGTCGTAATGTCTTGCAAGCCTCTCCACACTGATGCAGGGTTATGGGCTGAAAACCTGCTTTTCAGTATAGTTTCTGTTAGCCTTTTAGATTTCCCTACTCGGTGTGTTTCTGGCCTGCTTGTAGAGGGCCCTGTCCCCACTTCTGTAGGCATTCTCCTTGGCCTGTCGGAGTTGCCTTAGTCTGGATGTGAAACATCCATTATCCGTAACCACTTATCCTGTGCAGGGTCATGGGCAAGCTGGAGCCTATCCCAGCTGACTATGGGCGAGAGGCCCTGAACAAGTCGCCAGATCATCGTAGAGCTGACACAGAGACAAACAACCATTCACACTCACATTCACAGCTACAGTCAGTCAATTTAGAGCCCCAATTAACTTAACCTGCATGTTTTTGGACTGTGGGGAAAACCGGAGCACCCGGAGGAAACCCATGTGGACACGGGGTCTCCATGCAAACTCCACACAGAAAGGCCTCCGTTGGCCACTGTGCTTGAACCCAGAACCTTCTTGCTGTGAGGCGAAAGTGCTAACCACTACACCACCGTGCCACCCCCTATACAATGTCTCGTCTCGTCTTCTTCCGCTTATCCGGGGCCTGGTCGCGGAGGCAGCAGTCTGAGCATGGACCCTATACAATGTCTGGTTTTTAATACACCAGTGGTTTCTTTCCTTTCCAGGACATTCCAAATAGTTGCACTGGCTAAGCCCAATACCTGTGCAATAGCTCTGATTGATTTTCCCTCTTTGCTCAGCTTCAGAATGGCTTGTGTTTCTTCCATAGACAGTTCTCTGGTCTTTGTGTTGATTTATCCTTTTTTTAACAAAAAGTGTAGTTGTCACAGGTGAAAGCCAGGGCTCAAACCAAGATTAGACATTCAGAGCTATTAATTATTTAAATAATCAATCTAATGGGGCACACCTGGGCGACAAGTACTGTAACACTGGTCAGTCACGTGTCCCAATATTTCTGATCACTTGAGAAATAGGTGGGTTCAAACAAAAGTTTCCATGTTCTAAGATGTTTAACATATCTAGATAAGAAAATGAAAGCTGATATGATCTATTGTCTCATATTTTTCTTTGATCTTTATGTCTGCATGGGTGTAATCGAGCATGAGCTTTGGGCGGGAGGAGTCAAGTCGAACCGGCAGGTAATACATGATGATTTTCTCCTGTGTTCGATCACTGGCAAATTATTTATGTGTCTCTCTTGTGTATTGTTTTTTTCAGAGAGAAGCCAGTAATAAGAGAGAGTGAGAGAGAGAGAGAGCTGAGCTCCCCAGTGTCATGTGTGTGTGTGTGTGTGTGTGTGTGTGTGTGTGTGTGTGTGTCTAAAGATCAGAGAGAAAAAAGAAAAAAAAAAAATCACTGAAACGTGATCTTTAAACTAAAAATGAAAAACACACCTTGAGTTGTCAAGCCTGTCTCCAATTTTCTCATTCTCTGAGCTGCAAGTGTTACAATCTCAAACCCAGATACAGTGTATAGCAAAAACAAAAGAATTTGCTTTGCCATTCCAATACTTTTAGAGAAGACTGTATATACACACACACAGATACAAACAAATACACTGAAATGAGAGATGACACACTGTGTGGGGTGAGATTAGATGCCACCGAGCTGTCAGTGGCAACCCGTTCAAGCCATACTAAGGACAACTCATACACAATTAGAGTGAGGGATCATGTTGAGCATGACAGTGGAATATCAATACCCTGGAGAGCCATGGCCAATGAGCAGTAAACAAACTGTACACTGTTGGAGCCTCTCAGCATCAGAGACTGGTGACAGCACCATGCTGACATGATAGCAGGTGAGACCTCTTTTACACTGGAACCGGCACGTGGCAGTGTGGGAGGCCTGTGAATTTTATAACCTTTTACAATTTACCTTTTATAACCTTTTGTAATTTTCTATATTTCTGCATAAATATGACCTAAAACATCATCAGATTTTCACGGAAGTCCTAAAAGTAGATAAAGAGAACCCAGTTAAACAAATGAGACAAAAATATTAGACTTGGTCATTTATTTATTGA
>JANZLB010000024.1:47152634-47162691 GCA_026167865.1 Notarius quadriscutis | reverse complement strand
GGAAATTGTGTTCATTGAGATATTGTTTAAAATGTTACTTTTCAAAGGGGGTGTACTCATTTACGCTGAGCACTGTATATTTAGGGTCATTGTCCTGCTGGAACACCCAATTGTGCCCAGGGTTCTGATGGTTTGAGGTTATGCTGAAGAATTCTGAGGTAGTCTTTCATTATTCCATCATTCTGGGCAATGCAGCAGTTCCACTGGCAGCAAAAAAGCCCCAGCGCATGATGCTACCACAACCATGCTTAACTGTTGGTACAGAGTTCTTGGGGTTGAATGCCTGACGTTTACTCCTCCAAACATACCTCTGGTCATTGGGGTCAAGCTTTCCTCCAGAAGGTATTTTCTTTGTCTATGTGGTCAGCTGCAAACTTTAGTTAAGCTTGAAGGTATTGATTTTGGAGCAGGGGTTTCTTTCTTGGATGGCAGCAATGTAAAACTTGCTTGAGTGTAGACAAGAGTTCCAGCAGCTACCTGTTCATAGCAGACCTGTATTTTGGTGGTTCCTGACCTTTCAAACCAGTTTCCTCTCAGGTGAGACTGACAGTTTGGGTCTTCTTCCAGACCTTGTTAAAACTGCTATCCCTCTCAATAATGTGTATTTACATACAATTGTTTCGAACTGATGATCTTGGAATATGCAGTTCTGTGGAATTGGTTTCAAGAGACACTCAACTTGTGTAAATCTACAGTCTTCTTTCTCAGATCTGCACTGAGCTCCTTGGACTTTCATATCATACTGTGTGTTGGTCAAGCCAACGAGTGCTGTCAAACAAACCCTTTTGGTATTGGCACAGAGAAGCTACCAGCTGTAGTCAATCATAATCACTAACAGGAAGTGAAGAGGCCTTGCCCTGGACAAGTTAAAAGATATTTTGGAACTTTCATCATCACTGAATTAATAATCAAAGCGGAGGTATGTATGTTTTTGACCCTATTTTTATTTCAGAAAACCCAAAATAAATTAAAAATGTGTGCACCAAATTGTTATTTTTCTATTAAAGATGGATGCTGTACAATCATTCTTCCTTGGAAAAATAACAGTTCAAAGACATCACTGAATGCCTAATACTGCCATGACATTCATGTCCATGATGAGTGTATGTAAACTTCTAACCACAACTGTATACCAAATTAAGACTGAGCTGAAAATGTTATCGTCAGATTATTTAACTGATACTCTGAAATAATTGTAGGTATGTATTCTTTCCTTTATGCAAACTAAGTTTAGCCTTCTCCCAACAGAACTGGCCACTTTATCCTGGTCAGGTGGATCTGAAGCCAATCCTGGGAACTGATCACGAACTGGAAATACAACTTGATGGTCCATTATGGTGATGATGCAACTTGTACATTTTTTTTAAACCATAAATGATCAAGATCTTCACAGCCCATTCTGCTTGCTGGAGTGTGGCAAACACGATCACAGCACGAGACTTTCCACAATGCAGTCATCTCCTCAATGAGGATACAACTTGCACTATATGGCCAAAACTAAGTGGACACCTGACCATCCCAGCTATATGTGAACCTTCACCAAACTGCTGCCACAAATTTGGACGCCCAAAATTGTCTAGAACGTCTTTGTTCTTTCAAATCTTTTCCAGCATTATAATACCCCTGGGCACAAAGCAAAGTTCATAAAGACACTAAGGTTGGTGTGGAAGAACTTCAGTGGCCTGCAGAGAATCCTGACCTCAACCTCACTGAACATCTTTTGGATAAAGTGTAAGAACAAGGGGAAATTCAGAGTAACCAATCCACCTCCTGGCATGTTTTTGACTATTGCATTTACATTTCCTTCACTGAACTAAGAGGCCCAAGCCCAAATCTTTTCCAGCATTATAATACCCCTGGGCACAAAGCAAAGTTCATCAAGACATGGCTTGCTAAGGTTGGTGTGGAAGAACTTCAGTGGCCTGCACAGAATCCTGACCTCAACCTCACTGAACATCTTTTGGATAAAGTGCAAGAACAAGGGGAAATTCAGAGTAACCAATCCACCTCCTGGCACGTTTTTGAGAAGAGAGATGAAACCCCAAATGGATAGGAGTAACCCAACTCAAGCTCAGGATTAACTCACAAACCTTGGAGGAGATATGAGGCAGCAATACTATCTGCTGTACCACCATGCCAGCCTATATCTAGTTTGCTTTAGACATCAGGTGTCATGCTGATGTGTGGTATATAATGAACTGGTAACATGCTGTGGCACATTTTTTCTTTCAAATGGTGATTAAGAAATTGCATTCTACTGAATTTGTATATTGGGCTCCACACGCCTAGAGAAAGACACCAAACAAAACAAACATTTATACCAATTACAGACAGAAAGACACAAAATGGACAGATAAACCTACCAATCTCAAAATAGCCTATATTTTTCACATTATTGTACAGCCTTCATGAATAGGGGGTGATCCTCTTTACATCATTTATCCAAAACCCCCACACTGAAAAGAACCATCAGCTAGTTCGAACTTTTGAGCACGGTATAATTTGCATAATGCTAACTGGACCTCCATGTATATTTACCACCGATAATATATTTGGATGTCATGTTCTTTTAAATAGTCTGGATTTATTTTTTGAACAAATAAAAGGCAAGCAGAAAGCAACAGGGTTGGAGAAAGAATGTAAATGTTTAGGGTAAAGTAGCTTAACTCCAGAGCAGCAAATAAAAGTTTAATCTCTTTAGATTTGTAAAGTAGACCATGTCAAGATACTTCTGGCTCTCATTATAGTAACTTCATTCGCAATGAGACAGAAGGGTAAAGACATGCATGTTTACCTTGGAGGATGAAAAAAAAAAATATTTATGTACAATAGGTCCATAACCCAAGGCATACATGAAAAATAGTTGCAATCTGCAAGAAAGTACAAATAGTTTAAAAAAAGATCACCACCTCTCATCAACTTTAGCCTTATACAATAAAATTAGGTTTGAGGTTTTTAAGACAATTTCACCTCAGGATAATGAATTATTAGTCATTATTAGACAATAAATATATACTGCCTATATTCACCATTTCTTTCAAATTTCTATAGCAAATTAACAATCGGATCCAGCATCCGCCTGTGTTGTATCAAGGTTCTGACAAGGTTCTACAGGCTCCTCTTTCTCAAGAGCATGGAGTACGGCTTGTGACTGTGAGGAGTTATTTAGGGGAGAATGCATCTCTGCAGTCTCACTCGACACCTCTGATCCCTCACTCATCATTGCCTGTGCTTGTTTTTCAGTCTCGATTCTCTCGCTCTCAGTTCTGCTGTCATCTTCGGTTTCTTCAAGTATTTGCATCTCTGCCTGTTCAACGCTGCTTTCATTTTCGCTGATTACATTTTCTTTTTTCTCCAGGACACCATCATGTTCCTCCATAGACTCTTCCTTTGACTGGGGCTCTGAACATACCGCTTCAGACCCAAGCATGGCTTCTGTCAATGTATTCAGAAGTTTCAACTGAGCATCAGCATCCTTTTCACATTCATGTTCTGTAATCAGGCTGGAGAAGCAGAATGAGTGCTGAATCATTTGAGGCCTGCCAGAGCAACAAGCCAAGGCCTCCTCTAACCAGGACATAAGAAGCCTAACCAGGTCTTCAGGCTTCACCTCGGCTGTTCCGTTTTGCATTGCAAAATGAGACCAACGACACAGCAAGAATTTTTTCAGCACAGGGTGCACAAACATTTCCAAAGGCTGTCGTTGGCTGCTGCACCCAGATGGAATAACCAGAGGTAAGGTCTGGGTTCCACTTAATGTGGATAGGAAGTCTTCTGTCATGTGGCTATGATGGCCATCAATAACGAGCATGGCCTTATTCTCATTCTGAGACGTTAAGTAGTGCTGCCATACATTAGCAGTCCAGATCTCTAGTTCTTCTTTTTCTGCAAAACCTTCAACTCTTGCTTCAAGTTTAACCAGGTTTGACAGCCTTTTGGTAAAACTATCTAAAGGGGTGCCTTTAATAAACAGCATTGTGGGCAACAGTGTACCATCTGCCAGCACTGACAGGTAAATGTTCATCCATGGTTTCCCAGTGCCCTCTAACCGGAATGCTGAGTCTTTGGAAATCCCTGTACTATCGACAAGTCGGTCAAAGTCAACAAAAATGGAAAGCTCATCCATAGCACCAACAGCAGACAGTGGAACATCGTGTGTTTTAATCTGTCTATGCACAAACCCTGTGAAATCCCTGCAGTTTTCCTCCATTCTGTGTGGTAGCTGATGGCCAGGGGTGCCAATGTTGTGGAAGCCCAGCTTGTGCTGCAGCATAAAGGTCACTGCCCACTCATATGAAATACGGAAGGAACTACTTTGATTAGTTTGACTGTGGATCTCGGAAGCTTTCTGAAACAGGTTCTCCTCTCTGATAGGATGCTGCTGCTCCCGCTGGACTAGTACCCACTCCACCAAACGCTCCACAGCCTCTCCGCTGCTACTGCCTAGACCCTCACAGTCTAGTCTTTTCTCCTTGTCTTGAAGCCAAGTCCTAATGAGCTGAGGTTCTGTGTCCATATCCTTGGCTGCTTTCTGGATTCCAGAGCACAATGCAAACAGTAGAATTCGGAGCTGACGCACAGACAGCATGTCCTCAGTTTCTTTGATAGGCTTGGGAGAAGTAGGCTTTGCTGCAGACTCCTTGCCTTTATGTTCATCTCCGGTCTCAAAAGGCTCTTCCTGACTACTGTCATCCGTCTCCAATTCTGAATCCGATGACCCCAAAGGAGCCAGTTCCTGATCAATGTCTTCATGCATCCCAGAGGAATCTTCCATTGCTGAGCAACGGGGAAATTTTTTAGGAGCACTGGTGTCTTGGTCAGTCTGAGCACGTTGCCTGAAAGAAGATACAAGTGTTAGTGTATTTTGTGGACTAAGGTCTACAGAGCACTGGACTAAAGTTACTGGTATGTTTACAATGGTTCACCATCCAAATAACATCTGGTCAGCAGTGCTTCTGTGATGGTCCCTTTCCATTCATGCACAAGGACCAACAAACTGTGTATAGCAACAGTTGGGTTACAATCTGTAACTGTATAGCTACAAAGCGCATCTATATGGTAAGTGTACTAAATAAATTAATATAGCCACCAAGCAATGAAAGGCTATAGGTTGTATTCAGTCACATGACCTTTGCTTGCAAGTTTACTTCCAGTAAATGAAGTGATGGTCTGGCAAATCAATTTGGCCACCATTATGCAAAGAGCTAGTGAAACCGTGTCTGACTATTTTCGCAGTTTAGAGGCCAATGCATGGCCAAGATACTTTCAGAAGGTTGCTCTTTGCAATGGGATAGATCCTTACTCATTAACAAAGAAGGACTTCTCCTACGAGTTGGAAAATTATCCATCCATTAAGTTCCCAGACATCACAAACTACCTGGTGCTGCAGACATCGTTCTACACAGACAAACAGATGAAAACCTGGAAGAGCATGGAGGCGAACACTTTTTTTTTTTTAATACATGTGGCTGGGTTAAAGATCTGGGGGATCAAGACACTACAAGATAAATCCTGTATCGTTTATGCCTGGGTAAGGAGCATTTCTGGGCTTTTTGTATGCGTCTTTTCAACGGTTGCTAAAACGCTACAAGAATTAGTATCAGGTGTAAACAAACCACAGCTGCTCGAGTCTCAAGCCTCCCTGCTCTTCTCTTCCAGGTAAAACATTCACACAAAGAGCCACAGAAACACCAAAATATCGGAAAATGGCAAAAAAAAAAAAAAAGGTCATTTGCAAATCCAAACGAAATAAATCAGACATTTACAAACCTTTCACAAGGTAATGACTGCAAACTCGTATGTTCCCTTTGAATGAAGTGAAAGGTTCAAGAGCCACCTCTCTCATTGTCTTTTGGTAAAATCCTTTGCCCCTTCACCCTTTGTCACTTCATGGGGAACCCGGAAGAAACTTATCAGTTTCACAGTTTGTTTGATTCAAACGGCCCAAAACAACGCAAGCGTAGAGCACTTTAGCAACTAGCAAGGTGCCCCAGCGATAGTAACGCTTTGTGAACAGTGAGCTTGGCTGACCACCACTTCATGTCTTGCATATCTAATGTGGCGAATGTGACAACATGCAACCCAGCAATTTAACACCATGTTTATGCAATTACTCCCATATCAAACAACAAAGACGTACCTCTTTGGCTCCACAAACCCAATTTTAGGATTACCTGTGGAGAAAAAAAATAAGTAAGATACATCATACCAATCAATATCATTTAGAAAATGTTAGTACTTTTAACCTTTGAACCTTTTACATTCATGCTCAGGCTTTATGCCTTATAACCTTTGAAATCTGCAGAGAAACCATGGTAGTCCCAGAAGCATCAAGTATGCTTACAAAAGGCTCACCTGGCATGCAGTGCAGCCATATACACTGATGCTTTAGGTCACAATATTTGCATCATCTTGGCCTAAAACATTTTGGCTAAACAATGTCTGACCTCCTCAGAAGTCTTAAAAGCTTCTGTCCTACCCTCACGTCTCCGCTGATGCAACTGGTCACTGTTCATTTCCTTCCGAAGAGCTTGTCTTTCAGCACACTTGGCCAGCTGGTATCCTAAGCGTTTTCGGAAGTTAGCTTGAGAGAAGTGGCCTCCCTGAAGCCATCCGGGTGGGTTGCCTTTCCGAGTCTCTCGCAGTACAATAAAGGAGTTAATGATACTCAAGTTGACAAGGAACCAGAAGAGACAACGCCAGTTTGTGTCCAGGACCAATCCTCCTAGCTGATTGCAGGCCAGGAGCTGACTGCAGATGTCCACACCACGCATGTTATCTTGCAGCAGCTTAAAAGCCAGTGGTCTTGAAATGGTGGAGAGTTCCCCTGCCTTACTGGTGGACCTCCTCCACACTTTGTCAGGCTGGCCAGCCACAGCATTTGTAGAAATGCAGACCATCTCTTTTGCATCCTTCCATCTGGTAACCAGCACAGGGGGGTGCTCAAACTGAACATAATCCCCAGTGTTCTTCAATGCAGGCTGATCCCAGAAGTCTCTAGGGAGGACTGTGCCACATGTAGAGATGGAACTGGAACAATATATGCTCTTTTTGTGTAACTCCTCCATTAGGGAAACACTGGTTAGGAGGCTTGACATGAATATCTGATGTTGTCTACCTTCAAGGCCCTTTACAAGATATGGCACAACCAAACTCCCCAAGTCTTTGTTCTTTTTCTGTTTTGTCAGGATTAACAATTTATGACAGTACCCCGACTTTGAATCGCATAAGAGCCATATTCGTGGTTGAGAGCTTCTACACTTCTCCCCATCTGCCGCATTCTCATGGGATCTCAGTAAAGTTCGATCAATAGTCAAACATTTGTTTGGCTTGTAAGCTTTGCGCATGCTAGTCTCCAGGATTTTCAACATGGGCTGGAAGAAAGACAGCTTGTCCACATTGTGGTGGTCCTCCTTTACAAGCATGCTGTTCATCCGAATATGCAGGCTGATCTGCTTGAAGCGTGCTGCAGACATGGTCCTGTAAAATGTGGAACAGCTGTGATAATGCTCCCAGGACCAATACATCTCTGGCTCTGGAAGAATTTGCAGTCCCATCAGAATGGACAAGCCTATGAAGCCTTTGACCTCGTCACTGGTAAGAGGTTGCCAAGTAGGGTCCCCTCTGCCTACATAGCACTGATACTCAGCATAAGCGTTGGTCTCCTTAGCAATCTCCTCTATGAGGCTGTCGGGGAATAGTAGCTGGAAGTACTCAAGAACATCACTGCTTTTAGCCATTGAATGCTGTGGCCCACTGCTCTCTGTGAACTCTGGCACAGATCCTCCATCACTTGGAATGCTCCAGTTCTCCATGGACAACCAGTCAGGCTTTGCCTCAACATCATTAGCTTCTTCCACTTCCTCCTCCTCCTCCTCCACCTCGCAGAACTCAATATCAGTCTCCAGACACTCTGTAGGGGAGGGGAGGGATCATAGGAACACACAGTTAGTCTTCTTTGTGGAGCCTTATGACCACTACTACTCCACTTTATAACACTATGCTTAATGCTAAAGTGGTTCCCATGTGCCATGTGTGTTTTTTTTTTTTTGAAAGCGTAAGGAGCTCAAAAGCAGTTGATAGTTCCTCGTTGTACAGTCCTTTTTAAAAGGAATTAGTACCTGTTAAAGTATTTTAGAAACCCTTGTAGCTGTCTTCATTCTGATGGTATACAGCAAAAATTGTGTAAGCAATATTTTACATTATGTGGTTATGACACTTTTCCACTAGCATGCGAACAAAGAACAATTAGTCATGCCAAGATATAGCACGGATAAACAAACACACTTTCATAAGACAGGCACAGAACAAGCCTGAATGAAAACAGAGCCAATTCATCGACTATGATATTAACAGTACTTGCTTGAGATCAGTCGCACTTACAGCATGGCACATTACTGTTGGTGGTCAGTATGGGGATGTCCCGTTTAAAACGTGAAATAAAAATACAAGTCGGTGCAGAACAGCCCAGCATGTACAAAGCAAGATAGTGGAAAAATGTCATTTGGAAAATACTACAATTAAGCAGTACCTAATATTTGCATAAAGTTGTAGGATGCATGCAGAGTACCCCAGAAAACCAAATGGTCATTCCAACAATGCAGTCTGTGAATGGACCATGCCATTGTTCTATACGCCAAGATTTGAAAGGAAGCACAGTTTGTATTGTTATTGTAAAGTACTGCGTTTACATTGATAAATGGCAAACCATACAGAAAAGCAATATTTTTTACTGCATCTTTTTGCATTATTACTACTACACTGACTGCATTATTAAAAGAATGGGAAAAAAAAAAAGGTCACAACAACATTCCAGAGAACTGATGTCAGAAAAGCAAGCCATCATAAAATGAAAAACAGACAATCAATCAGAAACATAGCAAAATCTGGCACATTGTTTTAAAGCCTTAATGCAATGATAAACTACCGGGTTTAAAAAAAACCCATAACAAAACGAAAGAAAAAAAAAAACCCTGCAAGTTGGGTTAGTTCACTTAAAAGGAAAAGAAGAAGAACAAAAAACACCTTACAGATTTCTAAAATAAAGCCCCATTAACAGATTAAATAAAGATCCGTGTTACACTTTATCAGACTGACCTAATAAGGACAGTGGACGTAAAATGATTCATAGGTGGCAGAATACATGTTTGAATATACATAAATGTGTTTGAAGTGATATTGACACTTATCTCAGCGATTCTTTCACTTAAAACCTGCAGAAGCCGATTCCCCCAAAACTGCACGAATGTTCAGTTTCTTAGAGAACGCACTGTACGTGTCAGCAATGTCTGAAATCATACTCACCTCTTAAAATGAAAAAACAGTGAGAGTGACTTGGGAATTGGGCCAAGTGTTTGGCCATGAGGTCTCCCTGAGTTGTCTTGTAGTTACACCAAACACACGTGAGCTTTAACCAGCTGGAAAATAAATCAAAACACCTCAGTGCGCAGTTTATTCATTTACAACGACTAAAGAGATGGCCAATGAATTTAAGGTATTACCTCAGAGACTCCTTTTTAGAACGAGCTTTATGAATTCTGCTTGAAACATGATTGCTGGAATAAAGTTGAAACAAAACTCTGGTTACCAGAGGAATATCCTTGGTAAAAGATCCTCTAGTTATTTATGAGCAACACGGCATTAAACTAAACAGTAAACTAGTGAAACGGGCGCAAACGGATTAATTTACTGCACGTTATAGTGCTCCAGCTACCATTTCGTATTTTCCTGATATTTAAAAATCACACACAAGACAGCGACACCGACTCACTTGATCATGTGGTTGGCATATGCACGGGAGCAGCATGTGCTGTACGTGCACAATGAACAGTGGACGTATGTTGGATAGTGATTGGCAAAATCAGGGATGTCAAAGGTGCACTCCACACACCTTTGTCTCCCCAGTAGTGCCCTGAGGAGAGAAAAACAAAAATCAGGTTATCAATGAGCACCTGCCAGTCGCCCTATCATACATGCACAACTTCATCTCATCTCATCATCTCTAGCCGCTTTATCCTGTTCTACAGGGTCGCAGGCAAGCTGGAGCCTATCCCAGCTG
>JANZLB010000024.1:46572741-46582982 GCA_026167865.1 Notarius quadriscutis | reverse complement strand
AATAAAAGTATTGTGGGACACTCAGTAACGTGTTTGTTGTGCTTCTGTGCTCCACCCTCCCTGCGAACTGCCACAGTCTGTTTATTGAAACCTACATTTCAGTTAGACTTTTTTGTCTTGCATTTGTTGTTTTACTCTGTTGCTCTGCCGAGTTTGGTTTATTGTCCATCATTTCTTGTATTTAGTGCTTTATGTGTTTTTGCTCCTGGTGTCTCCTACCTCGTGTTTTGGCTTTCCTTATTTTTATTTAAGGGATTTCCATGTTTGTGTCTGCCTCCTGAATTTTTCTTCATCAAGGCATTATGGAAATCCAAATCTTTGAAGCCCAGAGTAAAAATATGACCTGGAAATATGCAAATATAATAATATGTCCCTTTTAATGTTTGTAAAGATCTGTTTTGAGTTAGATTAATAATAAAAAAAATAAGAAATATTTGCCACCCTACTATTATTACATGGTCATATGTTGTCATTGTAGCTACTGTCAGAAGAAAGAGACTAATTGCTCCTGCAACAGACCAGGAAGTCGAACCCTTGCCGCATATAGGGATGGAGGCTGTCAGGCAAGAGTGAAGATTTAAACATCTCTCCACCATCTCTTGTCCCCTTTTATTGACACAATGTATATTTTCATCATGTGTTTTTTTAAATAAAGCAATTCAATCCACATTATGTTCTTTATTATAGATTAGATTCTATGAGTTTGTACACAACACCACCACCACCACCACCAATAATAATAATAATAATAATAATAATAATAATATAAAGGATGTTGAACGGACTTTTTCCAAATGTCCCTGTTGCATTAAATGTTTAAAAGTCCTACAATAATATCCCTATAACTTCCTCGGGACATTGAATGTCCCACATTAACGTCTGCAGGACGTAATGGAAACCCAACTGTCACTTCTGTGAGCATTTGCACTCTGAGCATGCAGCAGTGAGCCTCGGACTGAAACTTATGTGCAGCACTATGCTCAAGCTCATTAGGACTAATTACCATGCACTGGTTTCTGATCAGAGCGCAATAACAGGTTGCTCATATAAGGACTCTCGTCACACACAGACTTTGCGAAGTATACACTCTGTTCTTTGTGTCTGACATTATCAAGCCATTTGATTACTGTTAGCTACTTTGATTTTAACTGTATTTTCTGTTTGCTTGACCATGTTTTGTCTTGCCTTGATTATACTTTTTGCCAATTGCCTGAATTCTGCCTGTCCCTGTTTATACTCTTTGCCTCACATTTCAGGATTGTTTGCCAGTTTGCTTTCAGTACTCTACCTGCACTTACATCCATCCATTGCCTACTAATGTGGCACCTACACAATGATGTTTAACAAACATCCAGTGAGGATCTTTATGGGACATTCTGAGGATGATTTTGTTTGTTTGTTGGGAGTGTAGTTAACTAGTATAATCACTTGGAAATATGTGTTCAAAAAATGTATTAAACATAGTTTCTGGTATATTTTAATCAAATCTTTCAATCGATGGCTGTCCACTCTAAAACACACAATGCACACATGGCTGCCTGCAGAGGGAAAAAAACATCACTCTATGCTCTTTGACTTGTAAACAAACAATGGAAAGTTTGAACTTCTCAATTTTCTCCTGTCACAAAATATATGGAAGTCTGGAGATGGAAGAGCTCTCCATAAGCCAAGTTTTAGCCATTCTCAGAGCCAGTGACATGGATTAAGCATTCGCAAATCTGGCTGACCTTTGCAAATTATATCTCACAAGTCTTGTGAGTAGCGCACAGGCAGGTTTCTTCAGCTACCTTAAATGATGAAAAACATTTTGAGTGCCACCATGGGTAAGGAACACCTCTCACAACTTGCACTACATTACATTGCAGACATTTAGCAAACACTCTTATGCAGAGTGACATACAACATACCCAGAGCAGCCTGGGGGGCAGTTGGGGGTTAGATACCTTGCTCAAGGGCACTTCAGCCTTCCCTGCTGTTCTCAAGAATACAACCAGTGACCTTGTGGTCCCAAAGTTGCTTCTCTAACCATTAGACTATGGCTTCCCCTACTTTTGATTGAAAGAGAGAGCTACAAACATATATTTAGCCAAGGTGGTCAACAACTCGGTGGAAATTAAATTTTGCAAGGTGAATTTGATGTGTTGGTGTTGCCTCAGAAGCCTATCACATGGTCATTTCTAATGTGAAATCAAATACAGACTGTTAACCTAAACTGCAAAAAATTGAAAACTGAATTTGAGGAGAAAATTACTTAATACCAGTGAAATTATCTTGCTGCATGGACAGATATTTTTTACGTGATAAGACATCTTAGAATAAGTTGGTTGCAATCTAGAACTAGGTTTAATAATCTCAGAATTGGTGTCTTGTATTCTTCTAATCGGAAATGCTAGATTGTTTGAACTATTTTCAAGATATTTTCACTTGCTAAGATATCATTTTTTGCAGTGTATTTAAGGATCCATGAGTTGTATATCTACATTAATACAATTTATTGTATAATTTATTGTCATTTTAATGCAGATTGTAAATGCAATCTATTTCTTCAATTAATATGTTGAAAATTAAATTTGTTTTGTGTCTTCACCTTTATACTATACCCATAGTTCAGTTGCTATTTGGGCTTGCCACATGATTGTGGCTACAGCCTGCATGTGCAGTGGCATATGTGTTTATTTGTTTACAGAAAACAAAGAAAACATGCACGCACTAACAGTTGGACATAGTAAGCTAATAAAAATGTTGATTTTGTATAATTCACTGTGTATGAATTAGTGGATCCCACCAAACAAATAGTCTAGTTTAAACAAAGACTTAATTAGCACAGCTGCAGTCTATATAAATAGCCAACTTCAGTATACGAACACGTTTTTCTTGGTAGCCAGGGTGTGTGTTAAACAGAATACCGACTGCTCCTTCCACACCCGTCAGCCAGCAAGGCAAGCTCTGCCCCTGGTTATAGGCTATATAACAGGATAAGTAACTGTGTGTCAGTCCTGTGCGCTGTGGCGTGTGCACCTGAAGGCACGCTTTGGAGCTGCGCGCGCCCCGAGTGAACTCCAGCACGCGCACCGTGAATAAGACGCACCTGAACTCAATTAGAGAACTATGTGTTGGACTATTTAAGGACTGCACTGATGCAAAGTATTACGCTACGTTAAACGCGTACTACCGAGCCTTTCTTCCCATGTTCGTGGTTTCCTGGTTTCTCGGTTCCTGTTTCTAGTTCTCGTTTTGCCTCTGACATACTGTTTGCGCCTTGACCAACCCTTTGCCTGTATTGTCGTTTATGACCTTGCCTGCTGATTTGGACTGTTCGTTTTTGTGTGTGTTTTATGCACTTTGTGTACATATTGCACTTTATTAAATGAAACACTTATGCACATACATCTGCCTCCCTCGCATACCTGACAGAATATTTCGCCATACAATGGATGTAGCAGATGTGTTTCAATATGCGATTCCACGCCGCTTCCGGGTTTCCCTGTCTCAGCCTCTCACTTCGTATTTTTGGCTGAAGACTGGAGCCCACTGGCAAGCTACTATGGAATCTGTCACCCTATGGGATTCAAGGTGTAGTGTGAGTTCTTCTATGAGGGCCTCCAAGAGCTCAAGCCACCCAAACCCGTCTGGGTAAGCTTTGTCGTAACATTCATTGCTGGATGAGCATGCAGATGGGTGGACTATCTGATTCAGGTTGAATACCCGTGCCTTTGAAACTCTGACTTTCTTTGCCGTGCTCAAGTTTATCTATGAATCATTAGTAAAGGAGGAACCCCATGAAAATTTTTGGGGAAGGGCAATCAGGCCAGTGGTTGACTCAGCAGAGGAGGCCGTTGCTCTAGAGCATCTCCTAAAGGCAACCACTCCAGTGGCCGACCCAGCTGAGGAGACTGTTGCTCCAGAGCTCCCCCCAGTGGCTGATATAGAGACAACAGAGGATGCTGTCTCTTTTGAGCTGGTTTCTCAGCAAGAACCAGCACTTGAACTAGTGTCTGCTCCCGTGCCAGAGGCAGAGCCAGAGTCAGTGCCAGTGTCTGCTCTCGTGCCAGAGGTGGAGCCAGAGTCATTGCCAGTGTCTGCTCCTGTGCCAGAGGCGGAGCCAGTGCTGGAGCCTGCGTCTGGTCCCGCTTCAATGCCAGAGCCGGTGCCTACTCCAGAACCTGCATCAGAACCTGCGTCAGAGTCGGCACCTGCACCAGCTTCAGTGCCAGAGTTAAGGTCAGAACCTGAGCCTGTTCCTGAACTGATGTTGGAGGGCATTGGAATGACCTCTGCCTCACCCAGCCAGGAAGACGTCTGCATCACCCTGTCACCAGGTCCTAACCCAGACCAAAGCAGTGCACTGACAGAGCCCGAGTCATTTCCAGATACCGAGTCAGAGTCATCTTCAGAGCTCAAGTCCAGTCCAGAGTCCATGTCATCTTCAGAGCTCGAGTCCAGTCCAGAGTCCATGTCAAGTCCCAAGGTCAGGCCTACTCCTAGCCAAGAACCCAAGTCATGTCCAGATCCTGAGCCTGAACCTCCCACCGGGGCCAAGTATGATGGATTTTTGCTCCCGTAGGGAACTCTTTGGGAGGGGGTTCTGCCAGTCCTGCATGCTGCAGCGCGTGCACCTAAAAGCATGCCTCAGGCTGTACGCACCCCGAGTGAGCTCCAGCACGCGTGCCATGAACAAGGTGCACCTGAACTCAATTAGAGAACTATGTGTTGGGCTATTTAAGGACTACACTGATGCAAAGGCAATGCGAAGTATAACACTATGTTAAGTGTGCATTACCGAGCCTTTCTTCCTGGTTTCTTGATTCCTGTTTCTTGTTCTTGTTTTGCCTCCGACATACTGTTTGCGCCTCGACTGACCCTTTGCCTGTATTGTCGTTTATGACCTTGCCTGCCGATTTGGACTATTTGCTTTTGTGTGTGTTTTATGCACTTTGTGTACATATTGCACTTTATTAAATGAAACACTTATGCACATACATCTGCCTCCCTCGCATACCTGACACTGTGAAGCACTGTGTAAGGAAAAAAAAATACAGGGTCTGACTGTAGAACTGTTATTACTGGATAATTTTACAAACATTTTACAAATAAATTTATAACCACAATTTTGATTTCCTTGTAGCCTACCTATAAATGTAATTCCTGGTTACTTAAAATTGCTTACAAAAGGCATCCTACAACATAGCCAAATACTTTTGTTATAGAGTAAATAATGATAAATAGCCTACCTATGAAGTAGGATAGTCTAGATGTAAAAAGAAATAAGTACAGGGTACAATTGTAGATGTATGTGGTAATTGCATAATATAAATTTTTACAAATAAGAAAAGCAGAAATATGTTTGACTCCAATCATACTTCTAATTAATTACATAGTGGCATTAGTTGCTACCCAAATTGTACTGTGACTGACCAGACTAATAATTAGAGTACTTTGTGGATATTTTACAGATAGTTTAAACTATGTATGGCCTATATTGAGGCATTTTATGTACATAGCTGAATGAGCAGGCTACACTCTAAAATATGCTGGGCTGAAAACAACTGAAATAGGGTTGTTTTAAACCTAGCTGCTAGGTAAATATTGGACCAACACAATGCTGGGTTAGCTTAACCCAGCAGGTTGAGTTACAGATTTAACCAAAATGTTGGGGTATTTTAACAAGACTGTTAAGTTAAATTTGCATAATGGTTGGGTTTCTATTTCACCTCAGTATTTTGGTTATATTGACTGCAGTGCTGGGTTAAATTTAGATAATAATTATTATTGACCCCCTTTCCTTTTTTATATAGCCATTGGCCTAATCATTATTTATTAATTGCTAATCAGTGTTAATCATTAATGAAAGTATTATTATACACCCTAATAATTTGAACAAAGATGTGCAAGAAATTCATTTTATTGTACCAGACCTTTTTTTTTTTAATTTATGCAAAATACGATATAAACAGAGCACTATATTAAAAACATTGATATAAAACAGACATGAACACCAGACATGGGAATTCCACTGTTATATCTTTATTTATTTTTAAATTTTTTTTAGCAACTAATATTAATGTTAGACCTGTGAATAGAACACAAAATAGATTGATTTGGACTGACATGACACTAAAAACAGGCTTTGAATCAGGATAAGACACTAACATGGTGTTTAACAAGTTTAACATTGTTCTGTTCAAGGCTTAACATTATTAGTCATAAACATTAGCTTACTGACAATGTTAAAGTAACTAACATAAGCTATTAACACAATTAGCTAGCATGTTGTAATAATAGTCATCAATATCAATCATTTCACAAAGGACAAGTATATGTACTGGATAATGATGAAATGAATGTTTCACTGCTTACATGGGTATGGGAAGGAAGATGCAGCAGTGTTGTCTTTCCCTTTTTCTTGCTTCCTCAGGTTATCAGCCTTACCTTTGGGTCATCATACAGCGGGTCCTCAGTGTATGACATTCCTTTTATTTTTAAAGGCGTTTCAATTGGGCAGCATGGTGGTGTAGTGGTTAGCATGGTCACCTCACAGCAAGAAGGTCCTGGGTTTGAGCCCAGCTGCCGACAAGAGCCTTTCTGTGTGGAGTTTGTATGTTCTCCCCGTGTCTGTGTGGGTTTCCTCCGGGTGCTCCAGTTTCACCCACAGTCCAAAGACATGCAGGTTAGGTTAACTGGTGGCTGTAAATTGACCATAGGTATGAATGTCAGTGTGAATGGTTGTTTGTTTCTATGTGTTAGCCCTGTGATGACCTGGCGACTTGTCCAGGGTGTACCCTGCCTCTTGCCCATAGTCAGCTGGGATAGGCTCCAGCTTGCTTGCGACCCTGTACAGGATAAGCAGCTACAGATAATGGATGGATGGAGGTGTTTTAACCACCTAGAAAATAAGGTAAATGTGCACTCTGCAGGCTTTAACCCTTTAGCAGATATCGTCACACCAGTCTGTTTAGAATGTTATAAAATAAACATTCTATAAACTGAAGAATCACTTTGGTTCCTCAATTTTCCAGTAACTTTCTCCATACACAGGCTGCTTGTATTTTATATACCCTCTACTCTCCTGTAACTATCTACTAAGTGTAATATAGGGTGCACAACTTGTAAAATGAAGCGTGGCTTAGTTAACCTTTACTTTTCATTAACTTTCTCCAAAGTACTGTGTAATATATGGCTGTGTGGGCCATAAAATAAAGTATAGCTTTGTGCCCTCTACTTTCCTGTAACTAACTGCCACAAATGTAAGAATAACTTAATAAGTAAAGCTTAGTACCCTCTCAGTAACTTTCACTTAAGTATATTGTAATATATGGCAGTGTGGGCTGTAAACCAAAGTGTAGCTTAGTACCTTATACTTTCATATAATTATCTACAAAGTATACAGTACCAATCAAATGTTTGGATACAGCTTCTAATTCAATGTTTTTTCTTTATTTTTAGTCATTACAAGTGACTTCATTTCTTAAACTAATGATGGACTGTCATTTATCTTTACTTGGTTGAGTGGTTCTTATGGATTACTACAGTCGTTGAATATTGGGCTATGTACTGTATTTTTATCATTTACTGTTTGATGTTCTCAAACATATTAAGAAGGCAAGAAATTCCACAAATTAACTTTTGACAAGGCACATCTGTTAATTGAAAAGCGTTCCAGGTGACCACCTCATGAAGCTGGTAAAGATAATGCCAAAAGTGTGCAAAGCTGTAATCTTGGTAAACTGTGGCTACTTTGTGGACTCTAAAATATGAAACATATATATTTTTAACCCTTTTTTTTGTTGAGACATAATTCCATATATGTTTGATATGTATTGCTCTACAATGTAGAAAATAGTTAAAATACAGAAAAACCTATGAACAAATAGGTGTGTCCAAACTTTTGACTAGTACTGTAGCATAGTGCCCTGTAGTTTCCTGTAACTTTCCCTTAAGTACAATGTAATATAGGCTGTGCAGACTGTAAATGGAAGTTTAGCTCAGTGTTTTCTACTTTCTTCTAACGATCTGAAAAGTATAACTTAGTGCCCTCTACTTTCTTTTAACTATTGGCTAAGTATAGTACCCTGGACTTTCCTGTAAATTTCTCTAAAGGACAATGTAACATAGGCTGCCTTGGCTGTAAATTGAAATGTAGCTTAATGCCCTCTACTATAACTACACTAACTATTGACTAAGTATACTGTAAGTATTGCTTAATACCATCAACTGTATAAAAAACAGATAGTGCATCATCTCTAAAAAGTAATGCCACCTGTGGTAGTGGGGGTGTAGTCAAGTGTCAGTTGTGGAGGAAGGTAGACAAGGCAAAAAGCCTTTATTTATCACACGTACACACAAGAACAGACTTAAGCACAGTGAAATGTTTCCTCTGCATTTAACTCATCTGAAGCAGTGAACACACACATGCACACACAGGTGAGCAATGAGCACACACACATGCCCAGAGCAGTGGGCAGCCATAATACAGTGCCCAGGGAGCAGTTGAGGGTTAGGTGCCTTGCTCAAGGGCACTTCAACCCAACCTTCAGGCCATGGCTGCTCCATGTTAACCTAACTGCATGTCTTTGGACTGTGGGGGAAACCGGATCACCCTGAGGAAGCCCACACAAACACTGGGAGAACATGCAAACTCCACACAGAAAGGACTCTGTCAGCCACTGGACATGAACCCAGAACCTTCTTGCTGTGAGGCGACAGTGCTAACCACTACACCACCATGCCACCCACCGGCAGTTGCCATGCTGCCCACAGGTAGCTGCTGTAGAACCAGCAGGTAGCATGTGATGAGTCTCACCTGTGTCATATTTCAGGCAATGTATTTGTTTGTTTCTTGTGTTCTTGCAAGGAGAGAAGCCAACAACCAGAGAGAGAGAGAGAGACAGAGAGAAATCTAAGCAACCGAGCACCATGTGTGCATGCGCGCGTGCGCACACACACACACACACACACATCTGTGTGATCCTAGAGTGCGTAAAGTAAAATTGTTGCTGAAAAACTACAAACTCCCTCTCTCTCCACAGATGGAATGGAATTGTCTGCGCTCACCAAGACCAGGACAAAGCCTGGTAGGTCTGCAGGTGTAATGGGAAAGCTGGGCATTTCCAGGATCAGCATCCCCTTCAAGAAGCGGGGATTCTGAGCCACATGTCTGACATGCCTCAGGCTTCCCCCAGTCAAGCAGGAATGTATAGAGTGGCAGTGCATTTTCAAGGGAGTATACATCAGGCCTTAGTGGAGGACTTAAGGTGCAATCAGATCTCAGTTCATCAAAGCCTCATTCAATACGGGGCACTGGGAAATACACAGTTGGTGAAGGTGAAGCATGTACACGGTGATGTTCATGAATATCCACTGGTGCCTGTCACTGTAGAATTCAGGGGAGAAAAGCATAGTGTGGAGGCAGTGGTTAGTGCTCGCCCATCCACTAATTCTGGGGAAAAAAATGGGCAAGGTTTCAGGCATTGGTAAAGCATTTATTTGTGGATGGGTCCTGCAGCATTGAAACTCTGGGGAGTATAGCCTTTTCTGGGGAAGCAGTCCCAGGGCCAACTTCATTAGTTCCACATCAGGGGAAGATGGATGGTGGTGAGGACTCCACCTCTACACTCTCTGCAGGGATTGCCCTTCTGGATTTCCTGTTGCAGCAGTCACAAGATGAAAGCCTGAGACACACTTTTGATCAAGTGAGAGTAATTGATTGTCAGAACGTCCAGCCTAATGTTAGACTCACCTCCCTATATTTTTTGGTTATTAAAGACAGGTTATTTCAAGTGATGAAAGACACTCAAAAGAAAAAGAGAAAACAACGCAGTTGTTGGTCCCAAAAAGTTGTTGGGAACTTTTGTTCCATGCGGCTTATCATAATTCCATAGTGGGGCACTTAGAGTAAGATAAAACACTGAATCATCTCATGGTCCCTTTCTATTGGCCGGGCATTAGCGGCGATGTTAGCAGGTGGTGCATAATATGTCATGAATGTCAGCTGGTGAATCCACCAGCCATTCCAAAAGCACTGTTGTGCCCTTTACAATTAGTTGTGATCTCCTTCAAAAGAACTGTATGGATTTTGCTGGGCCATTAGATGGGACTGCAAGAGTTTGTTGACGGTGTAGTGGCTGGCTGCTTTATGTCCTGGGGCTCCCTCATGCCTGTGTTACTTTCTGGCTCTCCCCTTTTAGTTATGCTGTCATAGTTAGTTGCCGGAGTCCCTGCTTGTACTCAGTGCAATATGTATA
>JANZLB010000024.1:46327746-46338229 GCA_026167865.1 Notarius quadriscutis | reverse complement strand
TTTCCATCTCAGGTGCCTCCGTCACATACTTCGCATTCCCTGGCAGGAGAAAGTCACCAACATGGAAGTCCTGGAGCGTGCCGGCATGAATAGCATGTTCACCATCCTCAGTGAGAAGCGCCTTCATTGGCTTGGGCACGTCAAGCACATGGAATCCGGCCGCATCCCCAAGGTCCTTCTGTACGGCGAACTTGCAGAAGGCTCTCGGCCGGTTGGCCGCCCCCATTTGCATTTCAAGGATATCTGTAAAAGGGACCTGAAGTGCTTGAAGATTCCCACTACAACCTGGGAAGACATGGCTAACGACCATTCAGCTTGGCGCCTTGTTGTGAGGAAAGGAGCCCAAACTGCCGAGGAGGCTCGCACCACTGCCCTTGCCCTGAAGAGAGCCTCCCAAAAGGAGCAAGAACTCCATCCCCAGGAGCCATTCTCCTTTGTATGTGCCACCTGTTGGAGGGACTGCCACTCACATATCAGCTTATTTAGCCTTTCGCGGAAGTGCAGTTCCTCCCCCTGTGCTACTCCATCGTCTTCTTAGATGGATGGATGCCGCCGCCGACGGAATAACTTATATATGAAACATACTTGGCAATAAACTTGATTTTAATATAGACACACATACACGCCCTAAGTGTTTTATTGGGAAATACGCCACTTGTATTTTTCATATGAATTATATCTGGGACATTGAGTAATTAATACATACAGTATATATAATTTTTTTTACATATTCTCACTCATGAGGATATCAATGAATTATTTAGATAAATTTGCATAAGATTTGTTTGTGAATGTGCCCATATAATAAAAAGAAAATCACATGTTGGAGATAAACTTAATCTTCTCATGTTGAAGACTATTTCATACAAATATATTCACAACTCAAAGATAAACTTCAACTACACCATTTAAAATCACATATATGCATATAGAGAAATATAAGATTATTGCATCTCAAGTGCTTCTGAAGCTGCTCATTTCACAGAACAAAACATTATTTCACTGTGGACAGTTTTGCTTGTGTCATTTGCACAAATATGTCTTGCTTGATGTTATCGTCCTGTTATGGACTCACATCAGGAAAAATAATCATGTGGGATGGTATGCATGTCTCTGCAGATCTCATATTAGTGCCAAGCACAGAGCTTTATTTATAAACAGGGACAAAAGTTAAGATTAATGAGTCATCACAGAACCCTGTGGAGAGTGAAGTGAGTCATTAGCACTGCTCCAGAAGCCACAGGCACTTCACATAGGATGTAAAGTAAAACACCAGCATGGCATCATGTTGCATCTCATAGCATATCATGTGGAGTTAGGCTCTGGCATAAATTGGATCGGATAGTCTCTGATAGGATTTGGTGAAGCTATGAGAAGGCTGTGTTTTATTAAAATAAAAGTTTTAACTCAGGATTGCTACAAAAGAGGGAAAACAATTTTTGTTCAAAAGATAACATTGATATAATGATAATTTTGCATTTTATTCAGTGCCTGCAATTCTGCAATTTTATTCTGTGATTGTTGTTATAGACATTCATGTTTCTGGAATGTCTGCAATCTGTACTGCCAGCCAACATACCTCCCAAAATACAGAGTATTTTCAATTACCTAAGTTCTAATGCCTAGATGAAAATGACAAAGAATTTGAATTCTAAATTCTAGGAGGGAAATGTTTTTTTTTTTCCTCCATGAGAAGCTGAAAGCCAAGATACAAAGTGCTATATGCACTCACAGTCTTGATTACTGTGAACACATTCTGATGACAACTCGTGTCACATCCAGTCGCACAGATGATTAATATGTTACAAAACCACAGTGTGTTCCACAAACAGGTAATTAAAATGTGTACTTTTAAAAGCATCATAGCAATTTCTTTCTGGGCAACATGCTGATTTCCAGAAGTCAAACCCCTTCTTTTTTTTTTTATTCCAAATTAAGAAATGTTTTATCTTGCATTACTCTCTGACTTATCCACAGTGCCTTTTGACACATTATATTTTTCTTTATTTATTAATTTACATGGCAACAAAATCCAGAAAAAAAAATTCCATCAGTAACAGCCTATGGAGCTTCTTATTGCACCTTACAGAGAATAATTTTATTGGTACCAGTCAACTACCAAGTTGTAAAAAATAAAAAAATAAAAAAATAATAAATAAACAAATATATAAAATAAATCATAGTGAAGTCAAGCTTGCATTCCATTCTTGCAATATTATGAACACAGAAAGTTTTATTCATACCAGCTTAGGACTTGGTGTTTCTGGTTTCTTTTCACCTGCCAAAATCTAAGTAAGTAAATAAACTCCTAGACTTTAAAGTTGAATTGCATCTTCTTAAGAACAAATGAAGGTGAAGGATATGTAGTTTGAATTATGCCATTAGAAATTTGATGCAATAATCAGAATTTGAATTTTTGACTTTGTGTCACACTATCACTAAAATTAAATTTTGAACTGAAATTGATAACCATGATAGATTGTAGATTTGAAGCCTAATTCTATGCTCTCTGTGTATGATCGAATATTTGAAATTCAGAATGACACACGTATCATCACTTTAAAAAAAAAAAAACATTCAGTCTCTTTTTCTAATCTGATTTCAAAATAATATCTGGTCGACCTGCAGGGAAAAGCAATTGAACACGGAACCCCTTCTTCATCCCTCACACACACTGCAGCATACTGCTGCATCTTAGACAGTGGTAATGCTTTAAGTAAATGTAAGTGAAACCTTGTACATGGCATTTTCTAAGCCAAGATTTCTAGTATTAAAGAAAAAAATCTCTCCTCTTTTTATTTATATAAAAGACTTACTATAATGATACTATAGCTTTTATTTTATATCTTTATATCTTATAAATTTATATTATAGGCGGCACGGTGGTGTAGTGGTTAGTGCTGTTGCCTCACAGCAAGAAGGTCCGGGTTCAAGCCCCATGGCCGGCAAGGGCCTTTCTGTGCGGAGTTTGCATGTTCTCCTTGTGCCCGCGTGGGTTTCCTCCGGGTGCTCCGTTTTCCCCCACAGTCCAAAGGCATGCAGGTTAGGCTAATTGGTGGCTCTAAATTGACTGTAGGTGTGAATGTGAGCGTGAATGGTTGTCTGTGTCTATGTGTTAGCCCTGCGATGACCTGGCGACTTGTCCAGGGTGTACCCCGCCTCTCGCCCATAGTCAACTGGGACAGGCTCCAGCTTGCCTATGACCCTGTAGGACAGGATAAGTAGCTACAGATAATGGATGGATGAAATATTAAAACCTTAAAAGCCTTTGAGAATAATGATTATAATAACATGGTGTGCCAATTAGGTCAAGAATGAATAAAAAATGAAACTTTTATTAACTGACTATCGGTATTTATATGGAAATGTGTGATCATGGAATGCAAGTCTTCACATCAGTCAGGATAGCCAGTTGCTCTCCATGGTGCTGAACTCCTATAATTCAACAAAACTCAGCGTCCATGTTATGCTGACTGAAAAGTACACTATTTAATGGAAGAGCTTTTCCAGTGAGACACACTTTATGTTAATAATGTTAATGAATCTATATTTATTAGATACAACATTTTACATATTACCAGATCTAACAATCTATCTGGAATACAATAACTCATGCTTGAACCAAATGAACATTACATGCTATTTGCACACTACCTCAAAACATGTACCTCGTATGATTACAGTTCATTCTATGCACATGATATGTATATGTGCTATTGCCTATGATGTTCATTTGTGGCACTGTTAAATGTGTGTATGTCAGTTTATGCCACTTATGATGTATGTTAGATATCCATGGCACCATCACACCTACAGAAATTCTGATACATGTCTACGCATCACTGATCACATAATGTACTGGTGAAATAATGTGTTCTGATTCTAAGCAAGCACATCCAATGCTACTTGCATTTCTAAAAAAAATATTTCTTAACTAACAGAGTGACATATTCAGAGTCAGGGTCTTAGGTTCAATACTTCAAATCACCAATATGCAATTCATGTGTCCAAGTTTAACAATATGGCTTCCACCCTTATTATTTGGCAGTTAATAAAATTACATTTGATCCAGCACATCCTATTATTTTTATATTTATAAAACAATAATCATTGACATGAGTTTCCAATCTCCTCTATGTGTTAAAAAAACAAACAAACAAAAAAAACCCAAACCTTTCCGTGGACTTTACAGAGATGATATGATTAAATGATTAATTGTATCTAGTTTGTGTACTTTATTTTACCCTTATTTGGTATTGCATTTAAAAAACAAACAAACTTATCACCCAAAACTTTTGTTTCAGTATGACTATAGTACAGATATGGAAGAAACTAAAATAAGCTGAAGAAGTACACTTATCTTTCAACAGGGTATCATATTATTCTGTAAATACTATGAAATATTAAAAAAATTACAATAAAACTAATAGATAGAAGTTACATGACATATATAAGTTAATACCTTCATATTTAAAACTGTCCATTTCCATGGAGTCATATTTTGTTTGATGAGTATGACTCTCAATGACTCTGCAGTTACATATACAAAGGCTGTGAATAATTTAAGCTGTAACATGGTGGGATCAGGAGGCAGGTGGCATGCTGAGTCACACGCATTCCCAGAATGTTAGTCAACACAATGTTCTGTGGATGCCTTACCAATAGCACAGTCACTGTAATGGGATGATGCTCCTAACCTGTCTCTGTGCTCACAATTATTACCAAAAAGTGAGGTGAGGGTGAAAATACAGGGGATTTTACAAACACTTTATGAATATCATAATTACAGGAGTTAATGTTGGGCCTGTTTTCCTTCAATAAGCAAGTGTGATATGGTGGAAGCCATACTTATGGAATCTGCAGATCTGAGAAACAGGATTCAGTTATTATTTTATCTAGATTTTCAGTGCTTAGTTTCTTCAGCTTGCTGCTTCCCTAATGGTGGTTGCTTTTAGCTTTTATGTCAGAAAGAACAGCAATCAGAGCCCTAACCCAGAGAGTCAGAGAGAGACAGAAGGAGCACTATCAAGATCATAGGTAAGAGGGAGAGAGAAACTACATAGCACATGTTACTGCTGCTTGTCTTGGGTGTACGCCCCCTCATTTATTATATTTGTTACTGTAGTTGATGCTCTTCTTTTTTTGCCTCACCAAATAAAAAGCACCAATGACAACTCCAGTGAACAAGGTTATCTGAGTAAACAGAAAGCAACAAGCAGCGCATCCTCATTCAAACCTATTCACATTCTCCTCTGTCTACACTCTAATGTCTATGAAAACCAGCACGGGAGGCCTCACACGGCTCTGGAATTAAAGAGATAATTATCTGTCTATGATGATGAATGTGTTTACTGTGCTAAATGCCGGGCTTTTTCATCAACTCAGAAACTCCTCTCGCTCTGAGGCAAACGACTGCAAGATACATTATGATATGCTACCATACACAGCACTTCATATATGTGATCCTCAATTTTTAAGGGTCATGAACTCTGAGCGGCTACTTTCACCTTTCAAGACATGACTCATAATTTAACATCACAGAGTTCAATATTTTAATGGCTGTTGTGGAGAATAAAAACGATTAGATGAAAATTCAACATCCATTTATTTTATATATCTTTTTCTTTCCATCTCATAGAACAAAGTACATAAAGCCAATATTGGCTGATGTCAGAGATCATACTAATGTATGATCTCTGATCTGCTGATTATAGCATAGCAAATGATATATTGAGCAGTAATATTTATTGAATTTAAAATCTATCTATGGGTCAAAAGGCAATTAAGTGTGGCATTGTTAAGACTGAGAGTTGCAGAGCTATAAATAAAGTGTTATATATGCACTATATAAATAAAGTGTTACATGTGCACCAGACTAACATGTAACCAGTAACATGTGCCAGAAAGGATTCTGCATATAATTTAACTTGAAACCATTTCAACAAGCATTGTCTCAGCTAAGAAACAAAAGATGAGGAGGTGTGCTGACTATGAAATATAATTAAACGAATAAACAAAACTGCATAAGCACTTGGAAAAGTTTCATTATCAATTTAATTATAATAGTCACCCAGTATATCGAATGTATCCCCATGACACATTACCATCGTCTCACACTAACAAATTCAGAATGATTTGCAAGACTTAATACACATGAAAGGTTATAAAGTTTAAGCCTCGGGAAGGTGTGTAAGTATTTGTACAGTATCTTGAATTCCTTGCCATAAAATAGAACAAAATGTTCTTCTACTTGTGTTTGTAACCCCCCTTCCCATTAGGCCAGGTTCAACAGATTGTACTTGATTTGATAACTCTCACCTCAGTTTTCATTAACAATGTAAACATTAATCAGGGGTCCATTTTAGAAAGCAGAGTTTGTGAGTTAGCCTGATAACGCATGGCGAGATGTGTGAAAATCTGACTTTTCCATTCCAGATATAAGGATTAGATGATCTCAAAACCAGTTACCCAAGCAAATTTTGCTCTGAAACTAACTAGTAAAATGACAGGTTAAGAAGAGTTTAATCTGACCTCTTCACCTGCAGTAATTAGATAATTAGGGTGGAGACTGTAAGAATAGGTTAATCAGTATCAAAAACGTTGTACACTTTTATTCAATGTCTTATCAACATAACTCATGTGGTGAAAAATAGTTATTTTAAAAATAATCATTTCATGTCTAAAATGCTAAAAAGTAATATGTGCTCTGTACTGGATACTTGACTGTTTTCTACCATATTTTCACAGATTGTTTCACAGTCTATGCTGGGGCTCTAGACTGTATATCTAAGACTATATATCTAAGATATGCATAAGTGCATTCACATGGTTTTGCACATTTTAGTTGTTTCCCCAACTTTTATTCAGTCATAATTAGCCATTATTTACCATTTTATCTCATTACACATGGTCCTAGCTTTGATTATTGATCAGAAAACAAGCTATTAAGCAAAGCCTACCTGTCTGAATTAATGCATTCCTCTTTAATTCATTAGCAAGTGCATTTCATACCTGTGGAGTTACACCTGTATTAACAAAAGGAAATGAAGAACCGTAGCGCAAATTCAAAACTTCTTAGATTTATCAAATCTATATATGAAATGCAAGATAAACAGTTACTTAAGCAATATCACATAACAGGGAGTGAATATCAGCACAGCTGTGATTCGGTCATAGTAGCCACAGCTGAGTGCCATAGCTAATCACAGCCATGCTGATATTCAGTAAAACAGCACAACCTCAAGTGTGTTACTGCTTTTATACACCAGTTCTACCAACAAGAAATTAATATTAAGTAATTGACATTTTGGACACAATGTGGTTAATGTGTATATTTTTGCTCCGTTAAGGGAAATAGACCCCAAAGAAGCCACACTCACTTTATAGCACAACATGTAGCTCACTAGCGAGCTTACACTGATTTGTACATTCTCATTAAAGGTGCTTCCAGTAAAATTGGTGTCCCTTCTTCCTTTTCAACCTTATCTGATGAGCTGTCATATTTTTAGTCAAAAGTTATATTCCTAAAAATTACCATTTGACATGTACGCTCATTATGTTGCTAATACTACTGTAGTAATTGTTTTGAACTAGGAAGTGGAATTTTATTTGCAGGACACAAACAATTGGCGTGATACACACAGTGAAACATCCCAGTGCCATTCTGCAAAATCTAAGCACTCTTAGAACACCACTCAACCAATCAAATTAGTGGACCAGAACTAAATGTTGTATAGAGGCTTTGCACCATCACGTAAGCTCATAGCAATGGTAACTCTGCTGCCATGACAGGAGGCACACTTGCAGTGCTTCATTCAGCCAAGTTTGTTGTTACTGATCGGTATGGGAAGGTTTTGCTGTGTTTTTGGATGTGCAAATCATTTTGAATGAAACAAAGACATCAGATTTTTTTAATTTATCAAAAGTAATTCATCATCAGAGGGAAAAAACTAGAGAGATTTCTAAATGTAGAAGGGGAAAATGAAAAAAAAAAATTCAATGGGACTCTGTATCAAACAGAGAGGTCAATAACCCAATGGTAAGCTTACTTCATTTCCACAAATGTAAGAATAAAAAAAAAATTCACAACTACAGCAAGGTGCTTATTCCTATACACTGAAGTGAACATGAATAATATAGCGGCTCGGCAGAGCTTAACCTTCACTGAGACATAAAAAGTGCATTTACATTCAGGGATCCTTCGGAGCGCATTGTGCTCATGCTTGGGATCCAGTCATTATGGGAAACACCTGATGCTGATTTAAGCACAATCAGCACACGCAAATAAGGATACCGTTTTCACAGAGACTTTGTGAAGTATTCTGTCAGGTATGCAGCAGCAGATGGATCTAAGTGCAGGAAGAGTGTATTAGCAGGTGTAATATTTACAAAACCAAAAGCAGAGGCATAAACATGGTTACAAACGTGACTGTGATGTTGATAATACTTCACAAAGCCTCTGTGTCCTTATATGCATGTGCTGATTGCGCTCAAATTAGCATCAGGTGTTTCCCATAATGACTGGGTCCCAAGTGCATGCACAATGCACTCCAAAGGATCCCTGAATGTATATGCACTTTAAGTCTCGGTGAAGGTTAGGCTCTGCCGAGCAGCTGTGTTGCTCATGTCCACTTCACTGTATAAGAATGAGCACTGCACTGCAGTTGTGAAATTATTATTTTTTGGAAATCTTACCTTCGTGGGAATGAAGTGAGCATATCGTAGGGTTTTTGACCTTTCTTTCTGACACAGAGTCCTGCTGAATGAAAACCTTCCCATACTGATCAATAATAACTAACATCTGAATGAAGCACTACAAGCATGCCTCCTGTCATGGCGGCGTAGTTACCATTGCTGTGGGGTCACGTAATGGTGCAAAGCCTCTAGACAGAACATTAAAATTGTAAGCATTAAATCTTGTTGAAATCTCCTTTTTTGCCGGTATTGCCAAATCCTTTTTTTAAATTATTTTATTCAATTTGTTAATTTATTCATCAATGTAATTAAAAAGTCTTTGTTAGACCACAACCCTGACCAGGATAAGTGGTTCATAAAAGTGAGATTGAGTGAGGTACATACAGTATCTGACAATCATCTTTATATGAAAACACTCCATCTTGTTCTGCTGCTGAAAAAATTACACACAATTTTTCTTTGCTGTGAGCTACAGTCGATCAGAATTTCATGACCTGACTGATGAGTGTACTTGTAAAACACATTTTGAACGTGCACAATCCAGAATTACCTCAGCATGAGGTTTGAGTTAGTTAGCTCTAATCCCCCCCCCCACACACACACACACACACACACACACACACACACTGAATTTAGGTATTTTCAAGCCCATTTCTTAAAAAAAAAAAAAAGAAAATGACAACAAAACTGAATGTACATTGTACTAACATGTTTATTGTAAGGATAGGTGTCCCTCAGTAATGCTCTGATATGCCACTTGCAGAATTTTCTACAGGTTTGTGGTTGGATACCTTTTTTTTCAGTTCAACTCCTACGACTGTGATGGGGTCAGGCTGTCTATTACATGCAGCACTGTCTGCTTTCTCTCCATATACCTCTTATATAGCTCTGAGGTGTGTTATGGTTTACAAATGAAACATTACTTGGAGAATTTCATAAAAAAGGACAAGGTGTATAAATAATTAAAAAAAAAAAAAACCTTTTGACAAGCTGTATATTTTTTAAGGATTCTGGTGTACTGTGATTTCCAGTGATGCTGAATTTAATAGAAGGTAGTAAATTTATGGATCAGAAAGAGGATATCCTGAATTCACTGTGGTTTAACTAATGCTAAGTTTCTCCAAGGGTCAGAGAGTCACCATTTATCTGGATTTGTGTCCCTCGCATCTAAGAAACTCAGTAATATTTCTTAGGCTTGTGTGTTATGTGGAGATGGATAAAAGCATACTGCCAAGAGGTGCAACAGAAATCACAGAAGACTTACGAGACTAGTAATTAAGAGATTTAAAAAAATAGCAAACAAAAAAAATCATGCTCTGCCTAGCAAAGCTTTTTCATCTACCCTGTTAAATTACAAATGGCCTCCCTCACCTAATATTAATGCTGAAGTAAGTTAAATTCTCCCTTGTGGAGGTGACAGGAATGCCCAAAGAGAAAATTGTGGAGGCGCTCAAAGGGGAGGAAAGCTTTACTAACTTCACAATGAAACTGGATATATTTAGCAAACAGTCTTTAATAGCATTAGACAATTAGAATAGGAAAAAAAAAACATGTATATCATTGTAATGACAATCAGCTGGCACCAATGGTTTTATGACCATAATAATAATAATAATAATAGTCACTGCCAAACCCGATCCGGGCTTGAGGCAAACCATGTTTGGTTGACTTGGCCAGAATTGCAGCAGTAAGGTGGCCAGTTCCTTTCTGTGCACACACACACACACACACACACACACACACACACACACACACACACACACACACACACACACACACACACAAAAAA
>JANZLB010000024.1:46099979-46118156 GCA_026167865.1 Notarius quadriscutis | reverse complement strand
AAAAAAAACACCCCCCCCCCCCCCCCCAAATAAACTGATTTATACTGGCAGATAATATCCATACAAGACATGTTCAAGTTTTCGCTTGTTAATATTTGTACCTGTATACTGTGTACAGATTTTATTTTAAAAGAAAAACAATGTCCCTGGGTGCTGACATTTTACTCTCTCTGAGGTTCAAATATTGTGCTCGGAGTACAAATTATGTGAGAGAATATGAGATTGTGATGTCATTTACATACCACATGACTTACAGAAGCTAAGACCTAATGGATATATTGCTTCTAAATTGTTTTAAACAATCCTAAAGATGTCCAGGTGTCAAGCGTTTGGCTGTGTAATTAAAAAAAAAAAAGCCAGATCATATTTTTGTGACTCGACTTTGATGTGTTTCATTTTTATTCACTGAGAAAAGCAAACTTTTGAGAGTGCAAGAAAAGCATTGCTATGCCAACCGCCATTGTTTACTAGTAGTTATTTTTGGGTTTTGTTTGACTTTACTCACTGCTAAGTTAGTAAGTACTTCATCAAGTGTTACCATAATATCTCAGTAATTACTAATAAATCTAATAATGACATGCCAAGGATAGTGTATGCCACGTTACACATACAAAAGAAGTGGTTCAATATATGATGGCACATCGTTACAATTTGTCACCATTGTAATGTAATATTAGTTAGTAAATTACTCTTTAAACAGAAGTTTATTATACAGTATAGTGATTAGTAGTTATTGATGAATTACTATAGTTAACACTTAATTAGTTACTGCTAAGTTAATAAGTACTTAAGCACTGAGGAACTATATTGTAAAGTGCTACTTTTAATTTCTTTGGTTGGCGACATGGTGGTGTAGTGGTTAGCACTGTTGCCTCACAGCAAGAAGGTCCTGGGTTTGAACCCAGTGGCCAACAGAGGCCTTTCTGCCAGATGGACTGGGGTTTAAACCCAGGGCTCTGGATTGAGAGGCAGGGTAAGATCCCCTGAACCACCACAATGAATGAGCTGGCTCCAATTGCAGAGAGACACAATCACAAGAAGGTAGCTGCAGAACTTTACTTTAGATCTGGCAAATTCCAAATAATGCAGGTTTTGCACCAAACAGGTCCCATACGAGGTCTCAGTAACAGAAACTTTCACAAAAGGAAGTCCAAACAGGCAGCATTAAGAAACTTGAGCACAGTATCAAAATAGTAGTCAAAAGGTCTCAAACTCAAGGCTTACATTTTCAGGACCTCAGCAGACCATAGAACTCAGCAAGGCGCACAAGGCTAGGCACACTATATATACCTCCATGCTAATTAGACAGAGGTGTAAGCAATTAGCTAAATGGGCAAAATCAACTGGGTACATCTAGTGGTGGAAGAAAGGTACTGCAACATATGAAAAAGTCCCAAATTCTGACAGGACCCCTTTTCCCTAGGAACGTCTCCACCCCTCCCAGGGCAATCTGGGTGTGGCAAATGAAAGTCCCTTATGAGGTCATGGCCAAGAATGTCCCAGGCTGGAACCCAAGTCCATTCCCCTGGCCCATACCCCTCCCAATCCACTAGGTACTGAATGCCACCCCAGGCCTGGCAAGAATTCAAGAGCCTATAGATGGTGAAAGCTGGCTATCCATCAATGACTCGAGGAGGTTTGGACATGGGGGCCAGTGGTGAGGCAATAACTGGCTGCAACCAGGAGACGTGGAAGGTGCGGTTGACCCTCATGGACTGGGGCAGCTGAAGATGGTATGAGACTGGATTGACCCGTCTCTCCACTTTGAATGGACCCACAAAGCGAGGTGCCAGCTTCTGGTTCTCCACTCTCAAGGGAAGGTCCTTGGCAAACAGCCAAACCCTCTGCCCAGGACAGAAAGATGGAGCAGGTCTGCACCGTCCGTTCACCTGGACCCAGTAACTCTTGGAGGCTCTAAGCAGAGCTTGTCAGGCCCTTCTCCAAGTCCGCTTACACCTTTGCACAAAACTCAGGACTGAAAGGACACTAGAATCCTCCTCCTGCTCAGGAAACAAAGTTATAACTGAACAGACATTCAAATAGAGACATACCAGTGGAGCTGCACCTGAGTGTTGTGGGCATATTCTGCCCACAGAAGGTGGGTACTTCATGAGGCTGGATTAGCTGACACTAGACATCTCAGGGTGGCTTCAGGTCTTGATTCAGTCTCTGTCTGCCCATTCAACTGTTAGTGGAAGCTGAATGATAGACTGACTGTGGCACCAATAAACTTGCAGAAAGCCTGCTAGAAGCTGGAGGTGAACTGGGGTCCACAATCTGAGACGATGTCCTGGGGAAGACCAAAAACTTGGAAGACATGTTCACACATTAATCTAACAGTTTCGGCAGCAGAGGGAAGTTTGGGTAGGGGCAGAAAATGTCAGGTCTTAGAGAATCTGTCTATTACAACAAGAATAACTGTGTTACCTTGGCATGAAGGTAAGCCCATGATGAAGTCCAAGGAGATGTGTGACCATGGTTTTCGATGGATCAGTAAGGGCATGCCCTGAGTACTCTGATGTGGATCTTTGCTCCGGGCACAGACTGAACAAGCTGCCACAAAGGTTTTAGCATACTTCTTCATGCTGGGCCACCAGAACCGGCATTGGAGGAATTCCAGAGTTCTTAAGGGTCCTGGGTACACTGTTAGTTGTGAAGCATGATCCCATTGGAAAACCTTAGCTTGAATAGACTTGGGGACATAAAGCCGGTTGGTGGGTCCAGAACATGGACCAGGGTAGTTCTTAAAGGCTCGCTGTACCTCAGTAATAATGCCCCAGCAGATTGGTGCCATGACTCAGGAGCTGGGTAGAATGGGTTTGGGTTGGATCTCAGGAGAAACTGTCTGGAGAGGGCATCAGGCTTTGGATTCTTGGTCCCTGGATGGTAGGAAAGGGTGAAGTCAAACCCGTTGAAGAACAGAGCCCAGCGTGCTGTCTTGGACTGAGCCATTTAGCCTGTTGGATGTATTCCAGTTTCTTGTGATCAGTCCAGACTAAGAAAGGATGTTGATCTCCTTCCAACCAGTGTCTCCACTCCTCAAGCACCAATTTTACAGCCAGCAATTCCTGTTTCCCTATATCGTAATTTCTCTTCATGGCTGTGAGCTTGTGGGAGAAGAATGCACAGGGATGTAGTTTCCCATCACTTGCAGTCTGTGACAGAACTGCTCCTACTCTCACATCAGAAGTATCCACCTCCACAATGGAAGGTCGATCCAGCTTGGGCAGACAGAACATGGGAGCCATGGTGAACTTCTGCTTGAGCATATTAAAGGCCTTGTCTGCCTCAGGGGACCAAGAAAAGGGCACCATGTCTTTTCATGTCAAAGCAGAAATTAGAGCAGCAATGGAACTAAAACCCAGAATAAAATGACAATAAAAATTTTGCAAAGCCCAGGAAACTTTGGGGCTCCTTAACTGAACTCTGGGTCAGCCAGTCTCGAACAGCTTGGACTTTTTTTCAGATTCCATCTGAACGCCACCTTCAGAATGATGAACCCAAGGAAAGTCACCTCCTTGACATGAAACTTACATTTCTCTGGCTTTACAAATAGACCATTCTTCAGTAGATGGCTCAAAACCTGGCAAAAGTGTTGGACATGCTCTAGTAAGCTCTTGGAAAAGATCAAAATGTTATCGAGATACACAAAGATGTATTGATTTAACATGTACCTAAGGACATCGATAATAAGAGCCTGGAAGACAGCTGGTGCATTGGTGAGGCCAAAGGGCATAACCTGGTATTCATAGTGCCCAGTAAGTGTGTTAAAGGCTGCCTTCCATTTGCCGCCTTGTTGGATTCGTACCAGATGATATATGTTGCACAAATCCAACTTTGTAAAGATGGTGGCACCTTCCAAAATTTCAAAAGCAGAGGCCATGAGGGGTAGCAGGTATCGGTTCTGGATAATGATCTTGTTTTGACCTTGATAATCTATACAAGGCCAAAGACCTCCATCTTTATTCCCTACAAAGAAGAAGCCAGCCCCAGCAGGTGAAGATGAAGGATGGATGAAACCTGATACCAGAGCCTCCTTGATGTAACTGTCCATAGCCTGTAATTCAGGGGCAGACAAAAGATGTGGCCTCTAGGAGGAGAGGTTCCTGGCAGCAGGTCAATGGCATGGTCATAGGGCCTATGAGGTGGGAGGTCCATTGCTTTCTTCTTGCTGAACACTTCTTGTAAGTCATGGTACTGAGAGGGAACTCAGGATAATTCAGGATGTGACAAGGGCTCAGAACACTGAACAGGCTGATGTAAGAGGCAGGTAGTGTGACAGGCAGGGCCCCACTTAATTAATTACAGAACATGTAGACCAGTCTAGGTGTGGGTTATGGAGCTTCAACCAAGGAAACCCTAACACTACTGGATACTCTGGGGACTGGATGAGGTGGAAGGACATCGCGTTACAATGGTTATCAATCTGGACTCTCAGTGTAACAGTTCTCTGATGAACACAACCATCGCCCAGGGATCGACCATCCAAGGCTGTTACAGAAAGAGGAGAATCCAAGCTGGTGGTAGGGATTGACAGATGCTTGGCAAGGGAAGAGTCTATAAAATTACCTGTTGCCCCTGAATCCGCAAAAGCTCTAGGAGAGTGCTCCTGACCACCCCAGCCAATGGAAATTGTAAGGAAGAGACCGGCAACAGGTAGATCAGGAGAGGTCACCCCCATCACAGCCCTCCTGATACTGGATGGGGTTTGACTTTTCCTAGGCAGGAACTTTGGAAATGGACTGGTTCTTTTGAAGCCATTAGCTAGGGATCTCTCCTGAAAATGATAGCCCAGGTCATTCATCTGGACAATCAAAGTCTCCAAATCCCATATCTCTTCCCAAGAAACTAACTCATATTTAATCTGGTCAGACAGTCCATGGTAATAGATGGCCAGAAGGGCCTCTTGGATCCAGTGACTCTCAGCTGCAAGGGTCCAGAAGCAAATGGTGTAGTCTGCAGCCCTTTGACTCCCCTGGCACAGCTGGTTAGCTGCATCCCTGCCACTGACTGTTGGATTGAAGACCTTCCACATCTCCTCAGAGAAGCCGTCAAAGGAAGAACAGATGGGATCTTGCTGGATATGAAAAGCCATTGCCCAGGCCAGAGCTCTGCCACTCAGAAGGATTGCAACTTGGGAAGACTCAGTGGGGAAGGTGTTGGGTTGTAGAGTGAATGTCAAGAACCCATGGCACTCATCTGGGTCTCCATTGAATCTGTGTGGGTTAGGCAGACAAGGCTCTGATGCACCCCCAGGTAAGACTTGATGTTGGAGAGGAGCAGGAATCAGAGTTGTAGAGAGGGCTTGAATTTGCTAGAGGATTTCCTTCAACATAGCCCCATGCTGAGCACTCAAAACTTGTTCGTGATGACACTGCACAGTTTCCTCCTGGCTGTTTACAGCAGATACAAGGCAAGTCACTGTGCTTAGGAGGGCTTGGGCTCTCTACTGGGCCTACAATGGCTGAGTTCTTCTGTCAGGTGGACTGGGGTTTGAACCCAGGGCTCTGGATTGAGAGGTGGGGTAAGATCCCCTGAGCCACCACAATGGATTAACTGGCCCCAATTGCAGAGAGACACAATCAAAAGAAGGTAGCTGCAGAACTTTTACTTTAGATCTGGCAAATTCCAAATAATGCAGGTTTTGCACCAAGCAGGTCCCATATGAGGTCTCAGTAACAGAAACTTTCACAAAAGGAAGTCCAAACAGGCAGCACTAAGAAACTTAGGCACAGTGTCAAAATAGCAGTCAAAAGGTCTGAAACTCAAGGCTTACATTCTCAGGACCACAGCAGACCGTAGAACTCAGCAAGGAGCACAAGGTGAGGCACACAATATATATCTCCATGCTAACTAGACAGAGATGTAAGCAATTAGCAAAATGGACACACATTGGCAAAGTGGGTACATGTAGTGGTGGAAGAAAGGTACTGCTACATATGAAAAAGTCCCAAATTCTGACACTTTCTGTGTGGTGTTTGCATGTTGTCCCCATGTCTGCATGGGTTTCCTCCGGGTACTCCAGTTTCCCCCACAGTTCAAAGACATGCGGTTAGGTTAGTGTGCGCATGACTGTATGAGGACCCCAATGAAAAGATGTTCATGGTGGCAGTTTGAAATTGTGAACTGTGCACATAACTGGGCTATCCTAAATACATGTATTTATTATTATTATTATTATTATTATTATTATTATTATTATTATTATTATTTGCTATTAGTTTATTACAAAAAAGTAGTTCATAGAAGTTATATGTTCATGGAAGTGGTGGCTTACAAATTAGGGCTCTGAATGGCAAATTGGTTAAGAGTTTGAATCCTGGTACCACCACAGTGCCACTATTGGATACATAAGTGCTTAACCCTCATCTGCTCAGCTCAATTATAAGTCACTTTGGATAAAACATTGCCAAAGGCTAAATCTAAATGAAGCCTATGTTTTAAGTTGAATAACTGAATGTAGAAGCCATAACTTTAAGAGGGTGAAACAGTTGGCAGTTCATCAGTTCTTAGGCCAGTTTTATGTCTGTGTCTACATAGGGGGTGTAAGAGGCAAGGCAAAATCTGCTTTCTGCTTACAAAAAATAGAGATGTCCTGTCTGTGTAGATAGTGCCTAATGTTTAGCGTGTCTACCTCTCTATTGGGAGAGTATGAGTTCTACTTGCAGTCAGGTCTACCAGGAGATCTATTTATTTAGGATACCCCAATTATGTGCACAGTTCACAATCTCGTAAATTGCCACCATGAACATCTTTTCAGTGGGGTCCTCATACAGTCATACACACATTAACCTAACTACATTTCTTTGAACTGTGGAGGAAACCCATGCAGACATGGGGAGAACATGCAAAATCCACACAGAAAGGCCCCCGTTACAGTGGTGACATACCAAAACCCATCATAAAAATAGTACCTACTGCCATCTGACGAAGCACGCTGCAATACAGGTGCAAGTAGGGAGTCAAACTCTTGTGGTTACCAGAGGACCAGCCCTCCACTGTAAGTCTAGCTATGTAATATGTAATGGCTAGGCTGAGGCAGAGGGCTAGAGAAATGGAGATTGGTACTGCCCAATGCATGTTAAGGGCCTGGTTAGTACTATGATGGGAGACTGCCTGTGAAGACCAGGTTCTGGCATGGGAGGGACTTTGACTTTTGACTGTCTGGAGAGGTTGTTGAATGGGGAAAACCTTCACATGGTGTCATAGTAAATAAAGTCAAACTAAACAAAATAATCAAAATCATTTCAGTGTTGAACTGCACCAGTAAAATATGCAATGCTAATATTTATCAGTTAGCAAACATGACCCGGGACAATTCCATATCATTCTTAGAGAGTGTGAATGGGTGAGAGAGAGCAAGACAGGGAGAGCAGTTCGACTGGTGCCATGTTGCTAACTAGCTAATGTCTCGGCTTGGGATTTTCACAACAATGGACTTTCTGCCTCTTGAATTATATATCATATCAGGTCTTGCATGTTTCACATGTCTCACGGAGGTTCATGCTCCAGAGCAGTCCGTTAAATACAGATAGGTGGGAATACATGTTATCCATTACTTTTCCATTATGGAAGACTGAGTGGGAATGAACATTTATCTATCCTGTGTTTTTGCCTCAAGCAGTAACGGATTTCATATGGGGGGGATTAGGGCTGAGTGTGAGGTTGCATTTGGAGGCCTCCTGTCTCAGAGGAGAGCCGACTGAGTCCTGTAGCTCCAGTCATTAGAGACAGGTCTTTGATCACAGGCAGACCTGTGTTCAGAAGCCTGTCAGCTTTACTGTGTATCGGCACTCAGGCGTCAGCTAAGCTGGAGCGGGGCTAAGGCGATGATCAAAGCTAAGGTTAAGTCTCTAATGGAGTTGTCAGTTGAGCTAATCTTTCTCCTCCTACCTGCTGCCAAACCTTTCAGCTCCCTCCAGCATATACATTTTTCCCCCTCACTCACACTCTAGCTCACACCTTCCTTTTTTTTGTTTCTATTTTCCCTCTTTTTATCTATGAAGGTATTTTATTAAAGAATGCAGTTCACACATTTGTGTTCAGGGCAACAAAAGAACAGATTGTTGGAAATGCAGGTGGGCTTGTAGGATGTTAGAATTGGTACTAATATAATGGGTACTATTTTAAACCTAACAAAATTTCATGAGCCTAGGGCTCCCCCCGCCCCAATTTGGAGCATCTTTTGAACCCAGTTTATACCTGACTGCAACAGCACTTCAGTTCTGGTATGGTTTCAAGCTAGAAACACTTAACTATATTCAAGCTAGGTTTTGCATATCCATAAGCTAAAGAGCCCATGGGTTATATTTCAGACTCTAGCAACGGCACGTCAATTCAAATCCAAACTTCATGAAAGTTCTAATAACCACCAATTATACAGTGGTAATACAGGTTTTTAATAATCTGATAGCCAGTACAGGTATAGTTTAGTATATTGTTTAAACCTAAAATGAATGTTCACATCGGAGTGACTGCAGTGTGTCTACTGTTGTGAGCTCTTTCACACAGCAATTCATAAAAGTATCTTAATTAATAAAAACTCACCATGCATATTTCCCTCTTTGATGTTTTTGTAATGTTATTACAGAAGAAGCCTTTGTCACATGCGCACACAAGCACAGTGAAATTCATCCTCTGCATTTAACCCATCTGAAGCGGTGAACACACACATACACAAGTGAGCAATGAGCATACACACATACTTAGAGCAGTGGGCAGCCATGCTACAGTGCCTGGGGAGCAGTTGGGGGTTAGATGCCTTGCTCAAGGGCACTTCAACCCAAGGCTGTCTCATGTTAACCTAACCAGATGTCTTTGAACTGTGGGGGAAACTAGCGCACCTGGAGGAAACCCACACAGACACGGGGAGAACATGCAAACTCCACACAGAAAAGCCCCCATTGGCCGCTGGGCTCAAACCCAGAACCTTCTTGCTGTGAGGTGACAGTGCTAACCACTACACCACTGTGCCACCCAAGTGATTAAACTGTAGTCACTATTATCTCTACACAAATAATGATGTCATCTAGCAGTTAAATAATCTAACCTTTGTCTTTGTGGAACTTCTTTTTTTTTTCCATCCAAGATGGTGCCGCAGACGGCTGCCTCGGGACTTCGCTCTCGGAACTTCGGGACTTCATAACTGGCCATTGTTAGATCCTAATGGGACACTAAATGAGTGCTTCATTAAATATAGATGCACTTTGGGTGTAAACCCATGAAGCCATAAAAACACTGATGCATAGTACTAGTATTTTAATGTAAAACATAAATACATGGCCTTTTCTGTTTAGATCTAGATGAAAAAAAAAATCTAACATTTCACTCACAATTTTGTATTCATTTATTTTTATTCTTGTTATACTTTCAAATTTAGTATCTATCTATCTATCTATCTATCTATCTATCTATCTATCTATCTATCTATCTATTTCTTAAACAGAAATGCTACAAAACAAGGTGATCACTTTAAAAAAAATCCGAGATAAATATATTTGCACTTCCTAACACTTATGATATTATGAATCAGATATCATATTTCAACCTTTAACTGTTCTTATTCTGCTGGCAGAGGATTTTGCTTTTTTCTAGAAATAAATGCTTGATATTAGAAATATTATGTACCAAAAAGAACAAGACTTTCAGCTTTAAATTAGAAAAAAAAAGTCTAGAAATAGGATTAATAATCATATATTTAGTTTACTGTGATCTTATAATAGGAAATATTAGAGACAATTGCCTATATTCAAGATATTTTCATTTGATGAGATCATATTTATAGCATTCAAAATAGTTTTATAAAGGGGTTCTGTTTTTTTTCTGAGATGGCGTGATTGTGTTTTAGGGTCAGAGATCACATATATGGAACCATTAGGCTGCTTTATGTAATCGTTTTTTATTTTAGTTTTAGTAATTTTCCCTATTTTCCACCCAGTTTGTTCCTGCTGATTGCCACCCCCTTGTGAACTCTCCTCCCAAAGCGCATGAGTCCAAATGCATGGTCCCTTCAAGGCTCTTCCACATCAATCCTTAGATGCCTGGGATTAGGTAGTGTTAATTGTGAGTGATAGGGGACACAGGGTATGCAGCCCCTACAACCAGTAAAGTACAGGCAATTTTAATACCTTGACTCCTGTCTCATTCTGATGTGAAAGGTTTTCTTTTGCACCACTCAAGAGCCCATAATAATTTATTATTATTATTATTATTATTATTATTATTATTATTATTATTATTATTATTATTATTATTAAAAAATCAGACAGTTTACTTAGATGACACGGTGGTTACTGCTGTCGCCTCACAGCAAGCAGGTTCTGGGTTTGAACAAATGAAGTCATTCTGTATGTGGTTTGTATGTTCTCCTCATGCCTGCATGGGTTTCCTCCAGATGCTCTGGTTTCCTTCCGCCATCCATCAACAACAACTACTATTTCTTTTGGCTGCTGCCATTAGGGGTCGCCACAGTGGATCTGTTCCACATATTTGATTTGGCTTTACACCAGATGCCCTTCCTGACGCAACCCTCCCGAATCTATCTGGATTTGGGATCGGCACTAAGTACATACTGTCTTGTACAACTCAAGTGGCTGGGTATTTTACCTAATCTGCAGATCTTTGAACTGTGGGGGAAACTGGAGCACCTGGAGGAAACCCATGCAGACATGGAGAGAATGTGCAAACTCCACACAGAAAGGCCCCTGTTACAATGGTGACACGTGGCCATGGGGTTTGAACCCAGAACCTTCTTGCTAACCACTGCATGATCATGCTGCCCAATTTGCCATAGTAGATGAGAGTGTGAATGACCATCTATCTGTGTTAGCCTTGCTATATACTGGTGACCTGTCCAGGGTGTACCCTGCCTCTCGCCCATTGTTGGCTGCTTGTGGCACTAGCTCACAAGCAACTGGCGATAGATAAATAGGATAGAAAATACATGAATGAATGAATGAATGAATGAGTGTTTTATTTACGATAAACGTCTATTGATAATGTACCATATGCTTTGTGTCAGTCTTGGTGATCTGGCCTGAGCTGAGCTATAGTTATTTGATTATCAGAGAACTCCAGCTACTCCGATGTCCATTTGCAAGCTTTGCTGTAGAGACATGCTCTTATCCAAAGTCTAATGAAGGCACAGCAAAACTCTGGCAGGTTTTACAAACAGCCACTTAAGTGGTCAAAGCTAAAACTCGGTCTGCAGTGGTTTTATTATGATCCAGAAAGAGCAGAGAGAAAGTGATATCAGGTTTGTTGTCTATTTCTCTTTCTTTCACACTCACTGGTATATCTGTTAGATGACATTGTCTAGTGCTTGCTGTGGAGAGCAGAAAAAGAGGCTTTTGTATTTGTTCAGAGATGTTGAGTGTATACAGAATGCTTCTTGGTGGATTATTATTACAGAGCCATGTGTATCAGGTAGAAGGTTAATCACTGTAACTCAAGGATCTTGAACAGAGATATAGTTTGCAGACTTGTTATATCTGCAGTATGTCATTGCACAGCACCAGTACTGTAGACTTTCTTTAATTAGAAAAGCAAAACAGCAAAAGGTAAAAATAAATCTTTCTTTCTCTAATATTCTAATTATACTTTAGAAAGGGCAACATTTTCATCAAATCTTGAATGCGTTAGACTTCAGGAAGATCTTGCCACTTTGTAGATCATATAAAACACGAGGTACCAAGAGTTTACTGAAAACAAAGTATTTTTTTCTGCAATAATCAAACTTAGGTTAGAGAAAGACTGACTCTTCCCAAGAAAGTGTTGTTTCAAAGTCTGTGAAAATCTACAATATCTGGACTTGCTTTGAAAATGTTTAAATCATCTTCTGTTCAGGTCTTTGATTATTTAAATTTCTTTAAGTTGCCTAACATGTCAATCTGAACAAATCTGGCCTGCTGAGGTTCAATAAAATGTGCAGTAAAACAAGGCAATGTAAAATCTGTGAGTTGGTTTAGTAAGATTATTATGTGTCAAGTTTTCAGAATAAAAGAAATGCAAGTGGAACTGCACATAAATGAAAATGGTTCATTTTTCTTCTGACAAATATTAAAATTAATTTGTATGTTTGTTTTGACAGACAATTATAAACATGACCTCAAATGAAATCCCAGTGTCTTACCCCTCTGCTGTAATGTTTACGAATTTCTCATTAGATCAGGTTGGAAAATTACCAGTAAAAGATTACTGCAGTGGAGATTAGAAGCAGCATTAGCTGTTCAGTATGTCATTTGAACAACAACTACTTTATTCATCACACACTTGTGAAATTCTTCTCTGTATTTAACTCATCTGAAGCAGCGAACACCCGTGCACACACACATGAGCACACACACACATACCCAGAGCAGTAGGCAGCCATGCAAACAGCGTCCGGGGAGCAGCTAGGAGTTAGGTGCCTCGCTCAAGGGCACCTCAGCCCAAGGCCATCCCATATTAACCTAACCGCATGTCTTTTGGACTGTGGGGGAAACCGGAACACCCAGAGGAAACCCATGCAGACACAGGGAGAACATGCAAACTCCGCACAGAAAGGCCTTCACCAGCCGCTGGGTTCGAACCCAGAACCTTCTTGGTGTGAGGCGGCCGTGCTAACCACTACACTACCGTGCCGCCCAAGAAGAAAGAAGAAGCAGCCTTTATCACATGCACACTTCAAGTACAGTGAAATTCATCCTCTGCATTTAACCCATCTGAAGCAGTTAACACATGCACACACACACCCAGAGCAGTGGGCAGCCACACTACAGCGCCCGGGGAACAGTCAGGGGTCAGGTACCTTGCTCAAGGGCACTTCAGTCCAAGGCCGCCCCATGTTATAACCTAACTGCATGTCTTTGGACTGTGGGAGAAACCCATGCGGACACGGGGAGAACATGCAAACTCCACACAGAAAGGCCCCGAACCCTGAACCTTCTTGCTGTGAGGTGACCATGCTGCCCACAAAGCACGTTAAGCTGTTTTTCTAATTAACATGTTTTTTTCTTCCTGAAATTTAGATATTTTTGTGCATTTTATTTCATATCACCTGTGAGAATTATACTTTGTACATCTGCAGCCTCCTACAGTGCTATATACTGATACAAGTTTCAATCAATACCAGTTTGGAATCTTGGGATTTAAACACACAACCTACTGGTTATTAACATATGTTAAATGATTAAGTAGATACCTTGTTTTATTCATTTCCATCATGACTGAGTGTATGATCCTCTGAGCCCTTTTCAAAAAAATCTCTCACACACAAAAGGCAGCATAATCCTCAAAGGAAAGCATTATCTGCCCTGTTGTACATACATAAGTCAGCCATATCATCGATTCTCGTTACAATGGCACCTGTTAAGGGGTGGAATATATTAAGCATCAAGTGAACTGATTTCTTGTGTTGGAAGCAGGAAAAATGGGCAAACATAGGGATTTGACAAGGACCAGATCATGATGATTAGATGACTAGGTCAGAACATCTCCAAAACAGCAACTCTTGTGTGGTGTTCCTGAAGTGCAGTGGTTAGTACTTCCCAAAATTGGCCCAAGAAAGGACAACCAGTGAACCAACAACAAGGACATGAGTGCTCAAGACTTAATGTTGCTGTGATTGACCTTGCACACAGAGTACGTTGTTCCTCCACCCCAGAAAGAACGGCCACTTTTCTTTTTACCATACTTGCAGCCATGGATGGCTGTGGCATAACCAGGATTTGAACTTGCAATCCTCTGACATGGAAAAATTTTATGAAATGGTATTGGTTGAATTCCCCCCCCCCCGGGCTTTAATGTCAGTTACAAATGAAGAGCGTTCAGTGTTTAGTATCACTTGTCTGATTAGTACCGATGTGATTCTACTTTACAGAAAGCTATCAAAGAAAAGGACATCCCTATTGATGGCGTGGAGTTCATGGGTCCGAACAAAGAGAAACCAGGAAGTTGATGAGACTTTGAACCATAATTCTTCTGAATTACTTGAGGAAAATCGTTCTGGATTGCACTGTTGATGTGTGCATCATACATCATGACAAAGAAAGACTTACATTTGGGAAATTATTTTGGGTGCAGAGCAACGCTCCAACACTTAGCTTACCTGGAATGCTACAGAGGACACAGCAGGTCAATTTTGTTTTTGCTTGTAGGCAGGGAATCTATACATGGTAGATGTAATGATGCTGTTTAAAATGTTGGATAAGTGGAATACTAAGGAGCTGCTGTTAACATGCCTCTGAAATATGACATTCAATTTAAAATGTATTAGTCATTACATTGTGTGCATTTCTTTCCTCATGTGTCACTTAAATCATTCGGGTCAGGTGATTTAAGAATCCCGTTCCTTTGTTGCTGAGATGCAGGAATGATGACCTTACTAAATTTTGGGAGAACACCACCATGATTCAAATCTTTAATTTGGAAAATAAAAATACAAGAAGTGTATTTTTAACATGATACAAAAAAGAAGGGAGAGAGTACATTAGAAAACAAACCTAAGCCTTGTTTTCATTTTACTTAAAAGAAAAATAAAAAGATTAGCACAACTTCTGCAAGAACAGCCTTTTTTTTTTTTGCCAAAATAACAAAAGGTGGACACAAATGATTTAATCATTATTTTTGCTCTAAATGATGAGATAAAACCTCTCTTCTTGGCAGTTAAGAATGATCCAGTTATTATTGACCAGAAGAGGAACATTTTCATCTTTTGAGACCATTTTGAAACTTGTGAACAAAGACTAAGGCTTTCCAGGGATGCTCTTAATTGTGGAATGTAAATTACAAAATAAAACAAACAAAAAAAAATTAAAAAGGTAGAATATGGTGAGGGGTGGGTTTTAAACAGGGCTGAACTCGTTTGGCTGTTTACCGATAGTGACGTGGCAGTGGGCTGTGGTGCTGAGGCAGCGGTCTTCGCGAAGGAGGGCTGAGACGAGCCATATGCCGTGGAGGGGAGCGGTAGCGAGGAGGAGAACCTCGGCTCTGGTACGGAGGAGTGTACCGCCCACGAGACCTGGAGCGGGAACGGGAACGACCCCAGCTCGTGCCGCGCTCCTCCAATACTCTGATGTAGGCCGTCTCACCCTGTAGGAGGAAACGGAGAAGCTATTCACTACTCTAGTAACTGACCAAGGCTCGCTCTTAGTTGCAATACAGATGACTGACAAATTAAAGGGAAGACCAGCATAAACCGTCTTGGCAAGCGTGAAGTAACTTTGTAGTGATTTGCAGTGATGCTGCCCTCTAAGGAGACAAAAGGACTCAAATGATGCCAGGAAAATAAACTCCTCCCATAGCTTAACAAAGCCACTGGTTTTCCCTTCAATCGGTCACCCACCTGTGTTTAAGAATCATGAGAATAAACCTGCGTCCTTCAAATAACTAGTTAATTAATGCTGTAACTAATCACTAAATAAGAATAGTAGTATCAGGCTAACAGTAATCAGCACCACTATAAACCGTAAATATCTATTAGCCAACCCGAGCTGCACGTTGCCGTTGAGAACCAATAATACACCCTAAATGCACAAATTGTGAATCTGATTGTTAGTATTATTGACTCAGTGTGTAACCTGGTGGGATCTGAACTCCGTGCCATCCAGTCGACGCAGGGCATACTCCATGTCTTCCCGTCTCAGGAATTCCACCACTCCCTCACCGTCGCGCTGCACATCAGCAAAGCACACATCTCCTGCCTCCCTCATGTGGTCTTTAAGATCTTGCCAACTTCCGGTGGGAGGAAGGCCTGAAAAAACAAGAACAAGACTCATGGATACAAATACCAAATCAAATACCAGCATATCCCATATGAAATGATTTGTAGTGCACGGAGCTATACATAAGCACCTTGCAGTAAATATAACCGACCCACTGAAGACACTGGACGTTTTAACCTACCCGTAACTATAACCCGGAACTCGGATCTACGCGACGGAGGTCCAAACCTTCCCCTTGGTCCTCCACCTGATCCGCCAAATTTGGATCCTGAGGAACGAGGATATTCCACACGCAGCTTACCGTCTCCAAATCCATATCCGTTCCTTCCATAGACAGCGTCCTCTGCATCCCTATAGGAAAAGAGTAAAGTGCTCCTAACTTTCTTTCTACTGAGAGACTTTTGAGAAATGGCTCCTCCATGTTCCCTGTCTTCAGTCAGTGATGGTGAAAATGACAACATCAGCCCTGGAACTCACCGTGGGTCCTCAAAACGAACAAAGGCAAAGGGGATGGTCCCGCGGTTGTTCTTCAGCTCGATATCCCGAATTTTGCCATATTTGAAGAAGAGATCCTCAATGTCCCTCTCCTGCACATCCATGGGAAGGTTTCCCACATAGATCCTCCCGTCCGCCATGACTTAAATAAATGTACACTTGATGAACCTGCAGCCTTCGAGGAGATACACGGTTCCACAAAATGGTGTTGAAGACAATCCCAATTCTAGTCCGTCCTCCTAAAAATGGATTAATTAAAACTCTAAACTCTGAGCAGAGCAGCGGTAGAAGTACATGATGAGCTCAAGTAAGACCTCAGGACCTCTCCAGGACTTCCCCAGAGTTAGAAAACCTTAAAAACACAGGATAATCAATGAGTTGGTTTTTCATGGCCAGATTTACCATCACATTTCTATGGAAGAAATAATTCCAAGAAGTGTAATGATACTCGTAGTATAAAGCTGTGCTTACAGTTGTATCTCTCTGGGGCTTCTAAGAAAATTTTACATAAATCTCCAAAGTAATTTGCATCAGTTTTAATGGCATGCTGATTTGCAAAGCAGGTGCACTAACCTCCCCTTACAAAGCGAAACCTGGCAGTTTTCAAGCCTGATGTACTTCAGTTATACTTTGTAGAAACGAGAATTGCAAGATGTTACAAAAAGGAAGTCAAACTTTTAGCATTACCTCTCAGTCTCCAGACGCAATTTGAAGAATGTATGATGTCTGATGGAGTTAGAACAGATATCTCAAGAATGAACAAAGATTGGCCAAGCCAAGTGAAAATATTACAACTGAGGGAATCAGAGGATACACAAGATGATATGGGGGCTAGAAAGGGAAAAGGTGGGTATTAAAGTTAATAGAAAATATTTAGGTTATGATCAGAATTAATTAAAAAAGTATAAATGCACTCCCAAATATAACCATGTACAGGTTACATTTTTTAACCCAATCAAATTCCTTACTCTGGTGATTCTCATCTGGCTGCGACTCCCCAAACCTTCCCATAAATCATACTCCAGCAACTTCGTTTCTACATGCGATCACACTGGAAATCCTTTGTGCAAAAACTAATTACCAAATCTGCTACCATTCCTATCACATTTGTAAATTTATTGTACATGGAGAAAACCATGGCCTAATGGTTGGAGAAGCAGCTTTGGGACCAAAAGGTTGCCGGTTCGATTCCCTGGATGAGCAGGAATGGCTGAAGTTCCCTTGAGCAAGGTACCTAACCCCAGGCTGCTCTGGGTATGATGTACTCAAGGGTCTGCTAAATGCCTGTAATGTAATCTAACGTAACAACAAAAGTACGATGCAGTTCTAGACACGTTTTTAGTTCTTTTAAGCTCAATGTGCCACTTTTTCCTCATTGCCACACACTTGTTCAGCTCATTACAACAATGTTATAAATACCAACATCATAAGAGCCTGTCAAATTAATTTATTTAACTTTGCCATACCGAGATTATATATCACATTATAGCTGGGAAACCACTACAGCGTGCGCCAATTAGTGGCCCCGTTGTACCTAATCTGCATGTCTTTGAACTGTGGGGGAAACCAGAGCATCCAGAAGAAACCTACAAAAGACATGGGGAGAACATGCAAACTCCATACAGAAAGGCCCTGGTCAGTCGTGATCTTCGAACCTGGAACCTTCTTTCTGTGGGGCGACAGTGTGAACCACTACACCACTGTATCACCCCATTATCTCAAATACTGCTCTCAAAGACTAGAGTCTCTCTTTTTTAGTATCCATTTGGCTATCTATCAATCAATCTATACAAGGACATGGGTAGTATCTCACTGGGCTGCGACAGCTCGTGACAAATTGTGAACGTCATTCACGAGAGTGTTTCAAAAGTGTCTTGAAACTTTCGCGAGGCTTCTCAAGTTCCTCGCAAAGTGTCGCTCCTTCGTCGCTGAAATTTTGAACATGTTCAAAAAATTTGTGCGACAAAATTTCTCTCAAAAT